>CM061139.1:122334688-122577188 GCA_030789695.1 Scilla litardierei | reverse complement strand
ATTTTGGCTTTGAAAAAAAAAATTCGGGGAACAAAGATTTCGCAAGGGAACATCTTAAATGAACCGTGCCCGCGGGCACGGGTTATGACTAGTATATATATATATATGAGGGATCAAATGACCCCCAAAAATAACCCCCTATCAAAAATCCTATGCCCCCCATTTTTTCGGAAGATCTGAACTGTTCATCTTGATCTCCACCCTCTAAATACCTAACACACCAATTTTCAAGACGATTCCATGTGTTTGGCCCGTTCATCCATCCGACCCAAATTTAACGTTTTCGCATGAACAGAACTTTTGCGAATGGTTGATGAACGGGCAAAACACATGGGATCGGGTTGAAAATTGGTGGGTCAGGTATTTAGAGGGTGGAGATGAAGATAAACAGTTTGGATCTTCCAAAAAAAATGAGGGGCACAGGATTTTTGATAGGGGGTTATTTTTGGGGGTCATTTGATCCCTCCTCATACGCGCGCGCGTGTGTGTGTGTAAACCATAGATACATGAGTACAAAGTGAAGTTACAACTCCATGTATAGCAAAAAATGTGATCAACACATAGACATCATTTATACATCACTCAAAAACAAAAAAATATATACCAACACTCAAAAACTCAACCATAACAAAAACATCTAGGTCTAAGGATGAGTGTTCCCGGAGCAGCAACAGCAACATCAGTCGATGTGGATGACTGATGGGTCTGAGGGGCGACCAGATTGACGGAACATCAGTCTGGTGGAGCGACGGGTAGGGTAGCAGGAGCCTTCCTCTTGGATGACGACGCACCCGCAGCTGAAGACTCCACATGAGCATGCACGGGGGTCAGAACCTCAGAAGGCAAATGCACAAAGCCTGGAGGAGGAGGGACAGAAGCTGACTTGAAAGTTTCATCCGAAGGTGGAAACATGGCCTGGAAGGCGGCCAGAATGAGGATGCCCTGAAATAGGAAAGACTTGTACTGAAGCTCAAGGAGAAGCGAGAGCTTATGATCCAAGTCTGAAACACGCGTTTCGATCATGGAAACACGGTCACACATCCTACCGAGGAGGAAATCCTCGAGAGGAACAGACGGTTGAGAAGAAGGAGGTTGGTCAGCTGGCGGAGAGAAGGGTTCAACGACATTTGCTGAGGGAATATGGTCACCAAACGAGATACACAAGTACTCCCCCGAAGATGGTGGAGAAGAGGGTTGCTGGTCAGCGGGTGGAGGAGTAGGTTCAGCAAGAAAGATATCCAAAATCTCAGGCTCTGATACCAACTATAAGGGACCATCAGCGCTACACATTCACTAGAGGGGGGTGAATAGTATAATAGCAAGCAAAGTGCTTAATTAAAAGTTACTAAAATTAAAGCACAATAAGCAGCGAAAATTAAAGAGTATGCTCAACAACAACAAACGCAAACACAAGGATTTTACCCTGGTTCCCCAAAACTTGGGTACATCCAACCACATCAGTATGCATTATAATTCCCACAAAGAGAAGTGAATATAATCTTACACAGAGATACATCACACAGAGGATTTGGATTTTCACACAGAGAAATCCTTACTCTCACACAGAGGATTTATTCTTTCACACAGAAAGAACCTAACACTCACAAAGATAGAACTCCCGCAAAGAGAGTATCTAATTTCCACAAAGAGAATTAGGGGTAACACAAAGGTGAAACGAAATAACACTTACATATGCCTTGATATGATCTTACCAATGTGAAGAAGAAGGCATGCAAGTGAAACTCAAGTGCTTGAGATGGGGCTTTGATTGCACTTGATGATCTTTCTCTCTTCTAGGAATGAATCCTAAAACTTCTCACTTGAGTGTATGAAATGAAGAGAAGAAATATGTTCTCCAAGAAAAGGAACGAGATTGAAATTCCTTGGAGAAATTCCTTAGAGATTAGATGCTATATCATAAGATTGCAGCTCTAATTAGGGAATTTGGGAGGAGTGGCTTAGAGATGAGATTAAATGATCTTCTATGATTTACTAATCCTTTTAAGAGTTCTAAATAAACTATGCCATCTCCTATATATAGGAAGCCAAGAAGAGCCCATAAAACTAACCAAAAACCCAAAGGGAAGAAATCTGCAACGGCTATATTTTGGCAGTTACGACATAGACAGTCGACTGATGAACAAGAGACAATCGACTGATCAACAGCTAGAAAAATCCCAACGGGTATAATCTAAGCCAGGACAGTTGACTATAGAAGACTACACAGGCGACTGCAAAACAGACAGTCGACTGTATATCCTTTGTCAGGCGACTGCTGCAGGGATGAAAATAAAACAGAGAGAGATGTATATTCGTACTTACGACTTTCAGACGACTCATGGCCATTTCATAGGCGACTGTAAATATACAGGCGACAGTAAAAACTTCATCAGTCGACCGTCATGCAAATTGGGATGAAGCCCAGAAAATACAAGATGCGCACAGTCGACTGTCGACCAATTCACAGGCGACTGTAAATTGAACATCAGTCGACTAGGGCGAAAAGCTCAAGAAGAGTCAATAAAATGTTGACTTGAGTAGTGCACCACAGTCGACTGTAGAAGGCTCGACAGGCGACATGAAATCACCCAGTCGACTGTAAAACCTTCATCAGTCGACTATTGGAGAGCCAGAGACTCCAATTGAGTCTTTGGGCAAGATGAGCCTATTGGGTTGGATTCTATGATAATCCTAAGGCTCACTAAGATGGTTAAATGCATATGCATGAATGAGTAGACCATCTATCAAGGCATTACATCAAACCAAGACTCAAAAAGAGAGAAAGAAATAAATGAAATTACATGGATTACAATGCTTTCTTAAGACTCTATGGCTTCAATCTTGATGCCTTGAAGCTCCCCATTATCTCCAAGCTTTGGCACCACTTGAGTCCAAGCTTTGGCCTTTCTCCACTTGATGTCCATCCTTGCACCAAGTGTTTAGTCTCCAAAAATGATATTCTTGAAATATAACCAAGAGACTAAAACAAGAGAGTCATTAGCAACAACATAATGTTGTGATTATCATCAAAATACCATTGGTATGAAACACCAATACTCAACTGTAAGGATCACCTTACCCTTGCAATACTAACAACAACACACTAGAGTGGGGGTGGATAGTGTAATGGCAATAAATTGTGCAATTAAAATTTAACTTGCAAGTGCAGAATAATAAATGCAAGAAGAATTAATTAACACAATCAATTCAAACGCAAACACACAAGATTTTACCCAGGTTCTCCAAAACTTGGGTACGTCCAGCCACACCAATATTCACTAAATTCCCACAAAGAGAAGTGAATACAAATCCCACAAAAAGATACCTCACCAAGAGGATTTTGCCCTACACAAGGACCCAACCAACTCTACACAGGGGTCAAACTCCTACCTAGAGAATTACTAACTCCCACTCAGAGAATTAGGGGTAGCCCTACACTAAGACACCAAACTCCCACGAAGAGAGTTACTCCCACGAAGAGAGTTATTCCCACTAAGAGAATTATTCCCACTAAGAGAATATCATATTCCCACTAAGAGAAATACTCCTACAAAGAGATAGACTAATTTCCACAAAGAGAATTAGTGTTTACAAAGAAACACCAAGTAAAACAAATACTCTTATCTATGCCTTGAGATGCTTACTCATTGATGAATGCAAGGCATGGAAGAGGATCTCCAAGTGTTGAGATTTGCTTGAAAGCACTTGGATGATTTCCCTTAAGCTTGACTTCAATGCATGAAGAGGAATGAGAGCTCAAAGAGGGAAATGAGAGAGTTTGAGAGTGGCTTAATCAATCTCTAATGATTTTCAATAGCATCCAGAAGTTCCTATGAACTCAGCCCTCTCATATATATAGGAACCATATATCACCTCTCAAACCCCAAGGAAACAGCCAAAAACAAAAAGCTGCAACGGCTAGTTTCTGGGCAGAAACGTCAGACAGTCGACTGATGCACAAATGACAGTCGACTGTCCAGTGGCTAGAAAATATCCAACGGCTATAATCTGAGCCTTGACAGTCGTCTGATGAAGTCGATACAGTCGACTGTAATAGGACAGGGCCTGTAAAACCTCCAGCAGGCAACTGCTGCAGGGGATGGAATAAAACAGAGAGTTGCACTCTTTCTCCCAATAAGCATACAAGCGACTGATGACAAGAATACAGTCGACTGTAAAATAGACAGGCGATTGTAAATCCTTCATCAGTCGACTGCTGCAGGAGATGGAGAAAAACAGAGAGAAGCAGATTTTGCACTAACGCTTCTCAGACGACTATTGACCAATTCACAGGCGGCTGTACATATACAGGTGACTGTAAGTTGATCATCAGTCGACTGATGTGAAAAGCTCAAGTAGAGTCAATCAAAGGATGACTTGAGTAGTGCATCACAGTCGACTGTAGAAGACTCGACAGACGACTGGAAATCACCCAGTCGACTGTGAATCCTTCAGCAGTCGACTGTAGGAGAGCCAGAGACTCATAATGAGTCTTTGGACAATATGAGCCTATTAGGTTGGATTCTATGATAATCCTAATACTCACTAAGATGGTTAAATGCATATGCATGAATGAGTAGACCATCTATCAAGGCATTACAGTAAACCTAGACTCAAACAAGAGAGAAAGCAATAAAGGAAAGATTACATGGATTACAATGCTTTCCTTAGAGTCTATGACTTCAATCTTGATACCTTGATGCTCCTCATCATCTCCAAGCTTTGGCACCCCTTGAGTCCAAGCTTTGTCCCTTCTCCACTTGATGTCCATCCTTGCACCAAGTGTTTAGTCTCCAAAAATGATATTCTTGAAATGTTAACTATGAGACTAAAACAAGAGAGTCATTAGCAACAACATAATGTTGTGATCATCATCAAAATAACATTGGTATGAAACACCAATACTCGACATCAACATCAAGAAACGAAACAAAACAACACTTACATATGCCTTGATATGATCTTACCAATGTGAAGAAGAAAGCATGCAAGTGAAACTCAAGTGCTTGAGATGAGGTTTTGATTGCACTTGATGATCTTTCTCTCTTCTAGGAATGAATCCTAACCCTTCTCACCTAAGTGTATGAAATGAAGATAAGAAAGATGTTCTCCAAGACATGGAATGAGATTGAAATCACTTGAAGAAATTCCCTAGAGCTTAGATGCTATAGCATAAGATTGAAGCTCTAATGAGGGAATGAGGGAGGAGTGACGTAGAGAAGAGATTAAATGATCTTATATGATTTCCCAAACCTTTTTAAGAGTTCTAAATGAACTTAGCCATCTCATATTGTCACGACCCGCTTCCCTAAAATGGAGGCGAGACGTGAAAAGGTCCGCACGAGAGTGGAGCCGTGAAGCCCCAAACCCGATAAACGTCAATAAAACATAAGCAGGTCCCTGTAACCACAACGGAACAACAATAATAACACAAGGAGAGACTGAAATAAAATCTCGCATCTCATAAATTGTCCAACATGAAAATAAGTCCAACATCCAGAAAAGCCACCAGGCTAAAAGAAAATAGTCTAACGGCCCAGAACAAGGCCAACAAAACCAACAACATAACAAAGTATAGGTGCTACGCACCGACAACAAAACAACAGTCTAAACAAAAGGAAAACACAACGAAGACACTAGGACTGGTCCCCAGTGTCCACGTACTCCCCGTCAAACACAAGCTCGGGCTCGGCGTCAGCAAACACCTCGTCCTCAACAAAGGACCCAGGCTCGGGATCTAACATGTGTCACCCAAAAGAGTAAAGGGCACATGTCAGCAAGTCTAAAAGACTTGGGCAAGGAAACTGAAGGTAAGGCAAACAAGCAACCTAGCAATTATTGTATGATGCATGGCAAGTAAAGTAAGGCAGGGAAGTGACAAGTAAACGGGAGTACAAGTAGCAAGTGTCAAGTGGTAGTTGTGACATGTAATGTCAAGGAACAAGTACAAGGGATCACTCAACGAGTGCCCTATTGCCCGCCGGCTGTGCTCAAGTACAAGTCAAGGAAATCACGTCAAGTAAACACGTCGTGCACAGAGATTCCGCCTGTTGGCTAGAGCGGCTGATCGGGCCAACTCCTAAGCTCAAGTGACCGTTTATCTCTACCCCTCCCAAGTGTGTCGAGCCAGGGCATTACCCCCGAACACGGAATGCTCGCTTCTGGGACACGAGCCAGGAAGTGTGAATAACACGTATGGCATAGGGTTATGCCCACTTATAGTGGGTGCCTAGCCGGAAACTAGTAGGTCGGGCGTTGGCTATCAACCAACACATGGCCCGCTTTTGGAGCACGAGCCAGGAAACACAAGTATTGTAGCGTGTGCTACGAATGCGACATACAACATGGATGGCAATTTATTCGCGTACCGTCAATCAAAATTAAACATGACATGGTAGTTGTGCAACATGGTAAAACGACGGTCCTAGCTTCGTTGTCAAGCTAGTTCCGGAATTTGCGCCTAGGCGAGTATCATTTCGTCGCCTAGTCTCTTTTACGCCTACAACAAGCAAATGGCCTAAAGCATGGCCTAAACCCTAGGTGGCAAGTTTCACTTGCCTAGCACCGGGAATGACAATTACGAAGGTTCGTCTCGCGGATGCTAATCTACGGGGGAAATCGCTGTTATGGGGAAACAAACATCAAACAACATGAAATTTCATTAGGGTTTCATAAAAATACAAATAGGTTATAAAAACGTCAAGAGATCGATTTCTTACCGTGAGGAGGCGGAAGAAACACTCCGGAGAACCCTAGGACCAGATCTGGAAACGAAAGGAGAAGTTTGGAGAACTAGGGTTTTTGGGGGATTTTGGGGGTTTGATGGAGATTTGGGGAAGATGAGAGGTAGAATGAGTGGAGGGTGAGTTTGGATGATGGATCTTGGGTTTGGGATGAAGGAATGAGGGCTTAAGGTAGAAGGGGGCTCAATGGGGGAGGATTTAGGGTTATAGGTCGAGTGGAGGAAGAAGAAAACGTTTGGGAGGGGTATAAATAGGTTCGGCTGGCGGCTGCCCAGAAATTAGGGTTTTAACACAGATTAGTCGGTCAAAGAGCAACCACTGACCGACTAGTTTGGCAACTAGTCGGTCGGTCGACCAACGCAGACCGACTAAGTGTAAACAGTAACTTCTGAACGAAAATAGGATTTAGAATTAGTCGGTCGAAGAACAAATACTGACCGACTAGTTTAACATCTAGTCGGTCGATGAACGTTCTTAGACCGACTAAGAGTGAACAGTATAGATACTAAAATTTAGTTGAAGAGTTAGTCGGTTAAAGAAGCATTGCTGACCGACTAGTTTGCAACCTAGTCGGTCAACCAACGTTCTTAGACCGACTAACGATAAACAGTAACTCCTGAATAATTTAGAAAGCCAACTAGTCGGTCCAAGAAGGATTGCCGACCGACTGGATCGTCATCTAGTCGGTCGGTGCCCCTTCTTACACCGGCTAATAAGCACCAAAAGTTCCGATACGGAGCGCGGGGCCCCGGGATCGATTCCTAAGACTCCTAGGCTTGATCTAATAGTAAGATACGACCATTACGAAGCCCGTCACGAACGACATACTTCGAAAATCGACGATCCTAAGGAAGAAACAAGAATACACGACGAAACGAGCGAAAATGAAAGTCACGGAGACGAAAACCACGCATGAGGAGAAAATCCACCAAAACATATATTATATATAATAAATCCAGATACAAGGAAACCAGTCGTTACATCCTCCCCAACTTAAGAAAAATTCCGTCCTCGGAATTTCCAAACACGCACGTGTCCAGAAACAAAAGTGGGAAACGCTCTCGCAATCACCCGACCAAACAAAAGGGACATCCTTCCGCGTCAACCTGGTCATCGGCTCAGCAATACGGGAAAAGTCCTTAATGAAACGCCGATAGTAACCAGCAAGTCCAAGGAAACTCCGAATCTCAGATGCAGACGACGGAACAGGCCACTCTCTGATGGCCCTAATCTTCTCGGGATCCACTGAAATACCATCTCCAGTCACCACATGCCCGAGAAAAACAACTCTATCCAGCCAAAACTCGCACTTCGAAAACTTAGCATACAAACGATGCTTTCTCAAGATCTCCAATACTGTCCTCAAGTGCGAGGCATGCTCTTCCTCCGACTTCGAATAGATCAGAATGTCGTCAATAAAGATAACGACAAACTTATCCAAAAAGTCATAGAAAATCAGGTTCATCAGATTCATGAAAACTGCGGGTGCGTTAGTTACGCCGAAAGGCATAACCACGAACTCATAGTGTCCATACTTCGTCCTGAACGCTGTCTTCGGAACATCATCCTTCTTCACCTTCAACTGATGGTAACCACTCCTCAAATCCAATTTAGAAAACACCCTCGAACCTCTAAGCTGATCAAAAATATCGTCGATGCGAGGCAACGGGTATTTATTCTTAATGGTCACCGCATTCAACTCCCGATAGTCCACGCACATGCGACGCGAACCATCCTTCTTCTTCACCAACAACACCGGTGCTCCCCACGGAGACACACTAGGATTGATATAACCCTTCTGCAAGAGCTCATCCAACTGCTTCCGCAACTCTTCCAACTCTGCAGGTGCCATACGATACGGCGCCTTCGAAATCGGCTGCGCACCTGGAATGAGATCGATAGAAAATTCTAAAGCTCGATCAGGTGGCAAACCAGACATCTCCTCAGGGAAGACGTCACCAAAATCACGCACCACAGCTGGCCACTCCAGCTCCATCTGCATAGCCACAGCCTCCACTGGTCTGGCCCGAAACCTGACAGGACGAAGCGAACTGCTACCACGACTGAACTCAAACACTGGATGTCCGGGAATCTCGAACACCACCTTCTTCCTCCGACAGTCGATCGTAGCATAGAAGCTCACAAGCCAGTCCATCCCAAGAACCGCATCATAGTTGATGATGTCGTGGACAATGAAATCAGCGAAGAGCTCATGTCCACAGACCACCAACGAGCAAGAATTGCAACCACGATGCACTGAGACCACGCCATTCCCTGTAACGATATTCCAACTCTTGGGAAGAGGGGACGTCGACAAGGAATGCCTCTCCACGAAGCTCCGAGAAATAATGCACATCGATGCACCAGAGTCAAAGAGGACTCGTGCAGGAAATGTGCACACCAAAACCACACCTAACAAGCAATTAACAATCAAACCCTAGTCTAGCAAACAACCATGTTCAAGCAAACAACACAATCTAGCAATCAAAACCAGCTAGGAAAGTAACAGCTAGATCGAGGATTACCTGCGATAACCTCATCCACAGCCTCGCTCTCCACAGCGGTCATCAGAAAAGCCTGCCTCCTCGGCGGAACAGCCTGCCGAAAAGCCTGCCCCTGAGGGACAAGAGGCGCTCCACGATCAGCAGGAACGGATGCTCGCTGCTGCAACGGCTGTGCTGTAACAGGTGCCCTCCAAGGCTGCTTCGACCTCGGACAATCCTTCATGACATGGGTAGGATCCCCGCAGACGACACACTGGCCCAGGAACCTCCTACACTGATCCTTGACATGCCCGGTTCTACCGCAGAAATGGCAAGTCTTCTGAATAGGCCCTCCTGGCCTCTTGAACTGAGCTGGCTGATTAGGCTTGAAACCAGTCCTAACCACCGCCCTGGCCTGCTCCATAGGCCTCTTCCCAGCACCAACAACAGACCCCCTCCTCTGACTCAGGTTCAGCTCCTGCCTCCTGGCAGCGACCAAAACCTTCTGATAAGAGTCCAGATCGGAGGAAGACACAAAACTCTGGAGCTCCAAAGCAAGTCCCTGCAGGAACCTCTGAGCCCTCTCATCAGCATCCTGCACCATCTTCGGCGCGAACCGACTCAGCCTAGTGAACTCTTGGTGGTACTGGTCCACCGTCGAGCTCCCTTGCTTCAGATCAATGAAGCGCTGCAGCATCTCCTTCTTCGCAGCCTTCGGAAAGGATTCCTCATCAAACCTGGACTTAAAGGTAACCCAAGCTATCGGCTCCACCAGCATCTTCTCTTCCGCATCCCACCAATTCCGAGCATTATCCTTGAGTTGCCTCTTCGCCAAATCAACCCATCCAGCCGGGGTGATCTTGGCCATCTTCAGATTGTCCTCGATGTTCCGAATCCATTCATCGGCAGCCAGAGGACCCTCAGACCCGTCAAAATATGCGGGACCCAGCTCCCGAAATTGCTTCGCTCCTGGCTCAGAGCGAGGGGCATCCGGAAGAGCCCGGGCAGCTCGAGCAAGTGGAGCATTCTGGACTTGCAGGAGCACGCCCTGCTGCACTTGCATCATCTGGAGCATCATCCGCATCATCTCACCGTTGGTGGGTTCCCGCTCAGGCTCCTCATCATGAGGGAGCGCACCACTACCCCCACCACGGGTGAATCGCCTTCCTGCCATCTAATGACACAGAAAACGAATCAGGTTAGACTCATAGCTTATGACTCGGATGTCGAACTTAGTTTATTGGACATTCTAATATTATTATCGCCATTCCAAAAATCGCAGTTACAGAAGGACCTGCATGGGCCACCAACAAAACCTGTCACGACCCGCTTCCCTAAAATGGAGGCGAGACGTGAAAAGGTCCGCACGAGAGTGGAGCCGTGAAGCCCCAAACCCGATAAGCGTCAATAAAACATAAGCAGGTCCCTGTAACCACAACGGAACAACAATAATAACACAAGGAGAGACTGAAATAAAATCTCGCATCTCATAAATTGTCCAACATGAAAATAAGTCCAACATCCAGAAAAGCCACCAGGCTAAAAGAAAATAGTCTAACGGCCCAGAACAAGGCCAACAAAACCAACAACATAACAAAGTATAGGTGCTACGCACCGACAACAAAACAACAGTCTAAACAAAAGGAAAACACAACGAAGACACTAGGACTGGTCCCCAGTGTCCACGTACTCCCCATCAAACACAAGCTCGGGCTCGGCGTCAGCAAACACCTCGTCCTCAACAAAGGACCCAGGCTCGGGATCTAACATGTGTCACCCAAAAGAGTAAAGGGCACATGTCAGCAAGTCTAAAAGACTTGGGCAAGGAAACTGAAGGTAAGGCAAACTAGCAACCTAGCAATTATTGTATGATGCATGGCAAGTAAAGTAAGGCAGGGAAGTGACAAGTAAACGGGAGTACAAGTAGCAAGTGTCAAGTGGTAGTTGTGACATGTAATGTCAAGGAACAAGTACAAGGGATCACTCAACGAGTGCCCTATTGCCCGCCGGCTGTGCTCAAGTACAAGTCAAGAAAATCAAGTCAAGTAAACACGTCGTGCACAGAGATTCCGCCTGTTGGCTAGAGCGGCTGATCGGGCCAACTCCTAAGCTCAAGTGACCGTTTATCTCTACCCCTCCCAAGTGTGTCGAGCCAGGGCATTACCCCCGAACACGGAATGCTCGCTTCTGGGACACGAGCCAGGAAGTGTGAATAACACGTATGGCATAGGGTTATGCCCACTTATAGTGGGTGCCTAGCCGGAAACTAGTAGGTCGGGCGTTGGCTATCAACCAACACATGGCCCGCTTTTGGAGCACGAGCCAGGAAACACAAGTATTGTAGCGTGTGCTACGAATGCGACATACAACATGGATGGCAATTTATTCGCGTACCGTCAATCAAAATTAAACATGACATGGTAGTTGTGCAACATGGTAAAACGACGGTCCTAGCTTCGTTGTCAAGCTAGTTCCGGAATTTGCGCCTAGGCGAGTATCATTTCGTCGCCTAGTCTCTTTTACGCCTACAACAAGCAAATGGCCTAAAGCATGGCCTAAACCCTAGGTGGCAAGTTTCACTTGCCTAGCACCGGGAATGACAATTACGAAGGTTCGTCTCGCGGATGCTAATCTACGGGGGAAATCGCTGTTATGGGGAAACAAACATCAAACAACATGAAATTTCATTAGGGTTTCATAAAAATACAAATAGGTTATAAAAACGTCAAGAGATCGATTTCTTACCGTGAGGAGGCGGAAGAAACACTCCGGAGAACCCTAGGACCAGATCTGGAAACGAAAGGAGAAGTTTGGAGAACTAGGGTTTTTGGGGGATTTTGGGGGTTTGATGGAGATTTGGGGAAGATGAGAGGTAGAATGAGTGGAGGGTGAGTTTGGATGATGGATCTTGGGTTTGGGATGAAGGAATGAGGGCTTGAGGTAGAAGGGGGCTCAATGGGGGAGGATTTAGGGTTATAGGTCGAGTGGAGGAAGAAGAAAACGTTTGGGAGGGGTATAAATAGGTTGGGCTGGCGGCTGCCCAGAAATTAGGGTTTTAACACAGATTAGTCGGTCAAAGAGCAACCACTGACCGACTAGTTTGGCAACTAGTCGGTCGGTCGACCAACGCAGACCGACTAACTGTAAACAGTAACTTCTGAACGAAAATAGGATTTAGAATTAGTCGGTCGAAGAACAAATACTGACCGACTAGTTTAACATCTAGTCGGTCGATGAACGTTCTTAGACCGACTAAGAGTGAACAGTATAGATACTAAAATTTAGTTGAAGAGTTAGTCGGTTAAAGAAGCATTGCTGACCGACTAGTTTGCAACCTAGTCGGTCAACCAACGTTCTTAGACCGACTAACGATAAACAGTAACTCCTGAATAATTTAGAAAGCCAACTAGTCGGTCCAAGAAGGATTGCCGACCGACTGGATCGTCATCTAGTCGGTCGGTGCCCCTTCTTACACCGGCTAATAAGCACCAAAAGTTCCGATACGGAGCGCGGGGCCCCGGGATCGATTCCTAAGACTCCTAGGCTTGATCTAATAGTAAGATACGACCATTACGAAGCCCGTCACGAATGACATACTTCGAAAATCGACGATCCTAAGGAAGAAACAAGAATACACGACGAAACGAGCAAAAATGAAAGTCACGGAGACGAAAACCTCGCATGAGGAGAAAATCCACCAAAACATATATTATATATAATAAATCCAGATACAAGGAAACCAGTCGTTACACATATATATAAAAAGTCAAGAAGAGCACATAAAACCAACCAAAAACCCAAAGGGAAGAAATCTGCAATGTGTAGATTTTGGCAGTTTACGGCACATACAGTCGACTGATGAACAACTAACAGTCGACTGGTCAATGGCTATAAAAATCCCAACGGCTACAATCTGAGTCATGACAGGCGACTGTAGAAGACTACACTGTTGGTAGCAACGATCTGTGAACTTCGTGTTTGATGATAACAAACGTCTGTGAACGCTTTTAACGTGTGTGTTAAGTGTTTCAGGAAAAGGCAAAACTTGACGAGACTCATTGTGAGACGCGACCAATATGATGGGGAGAAGATGTTACTCAACTTGGTTTCGTGAGGCCATTGATTTAAACTAGGTCAGCCGTATCTTTGTTAAGACCCTCTCCAAAAAATCCTAGTAGTAGCCGCATCAATTTTTTTCCGAGTGTTAACAAAATTTCTCAGGCCAAAGAGAATTTCTTTTTGAAAAGCACAGGCCGTTTTTGAAAACCACAGATACAAAGACCCAGGACGAATTGTTTTGAAGCCCACTTCTCAGCTGAAAGAAAAAACAACAACATCCTCTTCATCAAAAATCTCAAGGGCGCCGTTCATTCACTTTAACCTAGCGCAGCCGCATTTTTTTTTCTTCCTTGAAAAAAAAACCCCTCAAGGCCAAAGCCACAGATCTTCATTTTTTTTGTGCATGCTATTGCCAGCGAAAAAACCAATCTCCAGGGCGCCAGCACATTTTTGTGAAGCAACAACAAGAGCAAGGTTTGCAATTTTTAAGGCACATCCGAAAAAATTGAAGAGAGAGGGCACATCACATTTTTTGAAAGGAGGCATTAACTTTTGTGTGGGTTCTCCTGAGCTTGCGTCAAGATTCCAACCCCACCAATAATTTTTTTTTTGGCCAATCTTCAATTCTTTTTGATGGCCGAAGTATTAACTGAGCATGTGTCCTTTTTCTCAAAAAATTGGAGTTGCGAATTCTTTGTTTTAATCTCCACAGAGTCCATTCTTTGAGGATTTTGTCAACTGCCGAATTTCTTGTGTCTTGCCTTCTTGTTGGCAGCCGCAAGACACAGTGAACTCCTCAGAGCCGCCAGAGATCAAACAAGAGAAGGAGGCCACGTTGTTGAGGGGACTAGCGACTACTAGCTGTCAAATGGATCTGACAATGTGCTGAACGACAGAGACACCGACGCCTTCACAACTGAGCGATTCTAAACTCTGAAATTTATTTTATTTGTGATTTGGCGTTGTAATCCCTGTGAAACTATTTTATTATTTGTTTGGGGACTTGGCTAGTTGGGGCTAGCCAAGAGAGAGAGGCTTTATTAGTATTGTTATTGTTTGGGCACTTTGGTGAGTGCAGGTGCTGAGAGCCAGGTGAGTGTAGGGTTGGTGCCCTAGCTACAGGTTATACCAGTTAGCTTTAATAATCTAGTATTGCTTTTGGGGCTGGATGTAGGTCATGGGTGCGACCGAACCAGGGTATATCGCCTGTGCATGCTGTGACTGTTTTTCTATACTCTGCATCTGGTTGATTGTGCTATAACTGCGTGTGATTTCTCGTGGGTTGCACGAGAATTTTTATAAGCCTATTCACCCCCCCCCCCTCTAGGCTTAGATCCAGATCCAACAAGTGGTATCAGAGCCAGTTTAGAGGATCTAGCCTAGTTGATCATGTCTATGAATATGTCTGATTCTGCTTTTGCTGAGGGTCAGTCTATTTCCCGTCCCCCCAAGTTTAATGGTGTTGACTTCGCCTATTGGAAAACTAGGATGAGGATTTATTTAGCTGCTGTTGATTATGATGTATGGAGCATTGTATAAAAAGGCTATAAACCTCCCACTATTAATGTTGCTAATAATGAAATGATTAAACCAGAAGATAAGTGGGATGACTTTGATAAGAAGCGGTTTTCATTGAATAACAAAGCTATGAATGCATTGATCTGGGCTTTAGATAAAGCTGAATTTAACCGTATATCTCAATGTCAAACTGCGCAGGAAATTTGGCATACTCTGGAGGTGACTCATGAAGGTACATCGCAGGTTAAGGAGTCCAGACTTGCGCTACTCAGCACTGAATATGAAAGCTTCCGCATGCTTCCATCAGAGTCAATTAAAGAGATGTTTGCGAGGTTCACAGACATCGTTTACAAATCTACCTCTCTTGGAAAGCCGTACTCGAGTCTGGAGCAGATCAGAAAAATCTTAAGAGCATTGCCTAGTACCTTCCGTCCTAAAATCACAGCTATTCAGGAAGCAAGGGATTTATCGCAGATGAAAGTGGATGATCTGATAGGGAACCTGATGTCCCACAAGCTAGAGCTGCAGAGCATTGAACTGAGAGAGAAAGATGAATTGAAGACTTCAAAGGCAATAGCCCTTCAGGCTAAGAAGGATGAAGATGGAGATGAAGAGGAGGCCTTTTTGGTGAGAAGCTTCAAGAAATATATCAGAACTGGCAACGGGAGATCAGAGATGCTGAAAAGGTTTAATCGCTCTAAATTTAATTCTAATAATAAATCTTTTGAGCAGAATACTACTGATCCAGTTACATGTTTTAAATGTAAAAAGCAGGGACATTTTATGAAACAATGCCCTCAAGGAAAGAATAGAGCTGCGGAGCAAAAGGGAAAATCTTTGGTGCTCACATGGGATATGGACAGCGAGGATGAATCTCAAGAGGAAGTTGCATATTCATCTCTTTGTCTGATGGGAGAACTAGATCAGGTAAAATCTTTAACTAAAGCTCAACTTGTGACTACCTTTAAAGAAATGCAAGATGAAATTGAAAGGTTGGAATCAACTGTTGAGTTACTTGAATCCCATGTAGAGAAGTTTAAAAATGCTAATTTTGAATTGCAACAAGACAATTATAATATGTCTTTGGAAGTTGATGAAATTAAAGAGAAGCTTGTTGCATGTGATTCTACTATTAACGCTTTGAAAAAGGGAAAATCTTGTATGTCTACTGAAACTGAGTGTTTGAACTGTTCTACTTTACTTAAAGATATTAGCATGTTTAAACTAAATATGATCAAGCTAGAAGTAGAAAATGAATCGCTAAATGAGAAGATTTGCATGCTAATAAATGAAAATAAAGAGTTAGAAAAGAAGATGGCTAATCTGAAAAAGAGTGAAGAAGAGAACAAGAAGGCCTTCATTAGTAAATGTACCATGCTTGTTAATGAGAACATGTTTTTAAAGTCTAAAATATCTGATCTTGAATTGTCTATTAAAAAATTTGGTGTTGGAAAGCATTCACTAGACATTATTCTAGGTAATCAGATACACGGAAATAACAGGCGTGGCTTGGGATATGGAAATAAAATTGATGAGAGGCCTAAAATTTATAGAAAGAATCAAAAAGAAACTGGCGTAGGAAGAAGCATGTTTGCTAAATGTTATACATGTGGTGGTGTTGGTCATGCTTATTATAATTGCAAGTATAGGAATACCAACATCAAATTTAAGCAAATTTGGGTTCCAAAAAATAAAGTGACTAACACTAGTGGACCTATTTGGATTCCTAGGTCACACATATCATGCTCTTCTTATGTGTAGGTACATGGCACGGCTAAGGAACAAAAGTGTGAGTGGTACTTAGACTCTGGCTGCTCAAGACACATGACAGGTGAAAGAGAAAAGTTCCTTAGCCTTACAAAGCATGAAGGAGGAAGTGTTACTTTAGGGGACAATGGAAAATGCAAGGTAATTGGTAAAGGTGTTGTAGGTAACGACACCTTTCGGCTTACAGATGTCCTATTGGTTGAAAAGTTGAAACATAACCTCATTTATATCAGTCAGCTGTGTGACAAAGGTATGAAAGTTGAATTTGATGAAAAACTTTGTAGAATCATTGATAGATCCACAGGTGACATTATTATTACTGCAAATAGAAAGAATAATGTGTATACTCTTATGATTGAAGAACTAACTGTTTCTAAATGCTTGCTTGTAGGTGAAGAAGAGGCCACACTATGGCATAGACGATTAGCACATGCAAGCATGGGATTGATAAAGAAGCTCGAAAGCAAAAATTTGGTAAGAGGACTACCGCATCAGACATATGAGAATGGTAAGTTGTGCGTGGCATGCACCAAAGGTAAGCAAACTAGATCGACTTTCTCTAGCATCAATGAAATTGCCACCACACGTATATTGGAATTAGTGCACATAGATTTATTTGGTCCAACAGACATTGCTAGCCTAGGAGGTAAAAAGTATTGTTTAGTATTGGTGGATGACTTCTCTAGATATACATGGGTATACTTCCTAGCCAAAAAATCAGACTCATTTGACCATTTTCAAAACTTTTGCATACAAGTTTCTAATGAGAAAAATTCTTCCATTGTAAAAATTAGAAGCGATCATGGAGGTGAGTTTGAAAATGCTATTTTTGAAAAATTTTGTTTTGAAAAAGGAATTTTACATGAATTCTCTTCTCCTAGAACACCTCAACAAAATGGGGTGGTTGAGAGAAAGAATCGCACATTAAAAGAGATGGCTAGAAGTATGTTAAATGAATATAGCTTGCCTATGTCTTTTTGGGCTGAGGCCATTAATACGGCATGCCATGTATGCAACAGAGTTATGCTTAGACCTATACTAAATAAAACATCTTATGAACTATGGCATGACAACACCCCGAAAGTTTCTTACTTTAGAGTTTTTGGATGCAGGTGCTTTATATTAAATACTGCAGATCAGCTTGGCACCTTTGAATCAAAATCAGATGAGGGAGTGTTCGTAGGATATTCAGCAAGGAGCAGAGCATACAGGATTTATAATAAACGCACACTTGCAATTGTTGAATCTATAAATGTAAAGTTTGATGAATCTGATATAAATTCTTTGGATTGCAGGCAGAACATTGAAGAGGAAAATGTAGAACAACAAGGCATTCCAAAAGTTAATGAGGAGCAACCTGAAATACAGAAAGAAGCTGAAACTGATTCAACAGAAATACAAGATGAAGCAGTTACCAGAGGAGAGTTGAGATTCACTCCAAACCACCCACCAGACTTAATCCTAGGTGAGCCTACGGCAGGTATTCGCACACGTTCATCTTTTAGAGATCTTTGTGCTCTATGTATTTATGGTGACTTTATTTCTATAATAGAGCCTAAGACTATAGATATTGCTTTAGAAGATGAAAGTTGGGTTCTGGCCATGCAAGAGGAATTAAATCAATTTGTCAGGAATAATGTCTGGAAACTAGTACCTAGACCCACTGATTATCCTGTAGTTGGTACTAAATGGGTGTTTAAGAATAAGCATGATGAATCTGGTAATGTTATTAGAAACAAGGCTAGGTTGGTAGCTAAAGGGTATAATCAAATTGAAGGGATTGATGTGGATGAGACTTTTGCACCAGTTGATAGGCTTGAGTCCATTAGAATCTTGCTAGCTTTTGCAAGTTATAAAGGGCTCAAACTGAAACAAATGGATGTAAAAAGCGCTTTTCTTAATGGCTACCTAAAAGAAGAGGTATTTGTTGAGCAACCCCCAGGTTTTGAAAGCTATAATTTTCCAAACCATGTTTATAAATTAGAAAAAGCTTTGTATGGTCTTAAGCAAGCTCCACGAGCTTGGTATGACCGTCTAAGCACATATTTGTTGGAAAATAATTTTAAAAAGGGGAGTGCTGACAATACACTATTTTTGATGCATGAATCTGAAGATTTTCTCATTGTGCAAATTTATGTTGATGACATTATTTATGGTGCTACTAACGATCTTTTATGTCAAAAGTTTGAGAAAGTCATGCAGGATCAGTTTGAGATGAGCCTTGTGGGAGAGCTGAAATATTTTCTGGGGTTCCAAGTAAAGCAAGGAAAGGAAGGAATCTTTCTATCTCAAACCAAATACATCAAGGAACTTCTGAAAAAGTTTGGGATGGAGAAGTCTAAAGGAATTGGAACGCCGATGTGCCCCAACACGAAAATGGACAGGGATGAACAAGGAGTTGCAGTGGACCAAAAGCTATATCGAGGTATGATTGGTTCTTTATTGTACTTGACTGCATCTAGGCCTGATATAATGTTTGCTGTATGTTTGTGTGCACGCTTTCAATCAAACCCAAAAGAATCTCATTTGAAAGCCATTAAAAGGATCTTTAGGTACCTAATCAGTACACCTACTTTAGGCCTTTGGTATCCTTCTAGTGGTAACTTTGATTTGGTGGGTTATTCTGATGCTGATTATGCGGGTAGTTTAACTGATAGAAAGAGCACTAGTGGCACTTGTTTTATGCTAGGACACTCTTTAGTTTCATGGTCTAGTCGTAAGCAAAATAGTGTTGCATTATCCACTACTGAAGCAGAGTATATTGCCATCGGTAGTTGTTGTGCTCAAGTACTGTGGATGATGCAAACATTATCTGACTACGGACTAGCTCTTAAAAGAGTTCCTCTTCGATGTGATAGCAAGAGTGCCATAGATCTTTCTAATAATCCCGTACACCACTCTCGTACTAAACATATTGACGTAAGACACCATTTTCTTAGAGATCACCTCACTAAAGAGGATGTGTCTGTGGAGTTTGTTCCTACGGAATCTCAACTTGCAGACATATTCACCAAACCTTTGGTTGAGGCTCGTTTTTGTCGTCTTCGTCTTGAGCTTGGTATTATTGATAAAACTTAGTACGAGACTTCGTTTCTTTTTGTATGCTTGAACTTTTTTTTCTTATTTGTGTGCTAGTAGTTGCATTGTTATGTGTGTATGATTTTTTTTTATTTTTTATTTGTGATTGCATCTCATGTTTGCTTTAGTATCTCATGCATTCAACAAAAAAAACAAAAACAAAAAAAAATGAAAACCAAAAAAAAAAAATTGGTGCTTCTATGTGTATCTTTCTCCTTGATTCATTAAAAGAAGTGTTCATGAATGATTGTCATATCTATGTAGAAATTGTTGTATTATTTCTTTTGCTACATGCGCATGTCCATCTTTCTAAATATTCATGGCATGTTCAATGACTGAAAATAACTTGATTTCTACACCACCTATTTCACTTCCACATATATTATTATTGTTGCACATTTGGAGATATCGTTTTTGAAATTGGAAATGTGAATGTAGGAGGCAAACTTAACTGAAAATCTAAGGGATATGATATACCGTGCCATGGATAAAAATTGAGCATTAAAAACATGTTACTACAAGTATAAAAATTGAAAAAAAAATACATGCTCCGTATGAAAAATGGATACAATTCTTGGCAACGGTATTACCCACGAGTATCCAACATAAGCTTTATGGGTAAACTTTAGCGTTGGTGTATTTACTCGTCAAGCAATGCCACCCCCACATCTAAGAGTCCTTATAGGCTATGTTTTTGGGGTTCGGTACCTT
This sequence comes from Scilla litardierei, assembly GCA_030789695.1. Lineage (NCBI taxonomy): Eukaryota > Viridiplantae > Streptophyta > Magnoliopsida > Asparagales > Asparagaceae > Scilla > Scilla litardierei. The sequence goes on along the minus strand of CM061139.1, from coordinate 122,556,829 downwards.
GAACTCATTTTTAATGAGGTGGGAAAAATCAATCCTAGGTGATAGAATGTTATTTGGAAAATGTGGACTTGTTTTGGTTGACCTTCTTTAATGATTCTCCCTTTGTGCTTCAATTTTAATCATCGCACGTACACGTTGGTGTTGAAGTCGTAGTTGTTTAATTTCATTGGATTTTGACTTGTTTATTCTATGATTATATGCATGCAATTGTTGGTATTGGTTAATCATACTCTCTTTTTGCATATTATATGATTTTGACTTCGTGATATCCCTTTTTTTGATGATAACAAAGGGGGAGAAAAGTTTGGGAAGATTTGGTAAAAGTTTGGGAAGACGTGGTATTTACTTGACTTGGTGTGGTGTGCTTGGTATGTGGCATTTGGACTATCTTTGTAATGCTTGTGAAAATATGATTGTTTGATTAAGGGGGCGCATTAACGAATATTGGGGAAGCACAAAAATAGGGGGAGCATGCTTATTGCTAAACTTTACACATCATTGATCGCACATCACTTCATCTAATTGCATGTCACCCTCTATTGTCACACTTTCACACACACTATTTGGAACCTTATTGTGCAAATCTTTTACTTAGTTTGTCATCATCAAAAGGGGGAGATTGTTGGTTGCAACGATCTGTGAACTTCGTGTTTGATGATAACAAACGTCTGTGAACGCTTTTAACGTGTGTGTTAAGTGTTTCAGGAAAAGGCAAAACTTGACGAGACTCATTGTGAGACGCGACCAATATGATGGGGAGAAGATGTTACTCAACTTGGTTTCGTGAGGCCATTGATTTAAACTAGGTCAGCCGTATCTTTGTTAAGACCCTCTCCAAAAAATCCTAGTAGCAGCCGCATCAATTTTTTTCCGAGTGTTAACAAAATTTCTCAGGCCAAAGAGAATTTCGTTTTGAAAAGCACAGGCCGTTTTTGAAAACCACAGATACAAAGATCCAGGCCGAATTGTTTTGAAGCCCACTTCTCAGCCGAAAGAAAAAAAAACAACCTCCTCTTCATCAAAAATCTCAAGGGCGCCGTTCATTCACTTTAACCTAGCGCAGCCGCATTTTTTTTTCTTCCTTGAAAAAAAAACCCCTCAAGGCCAAAGCCACAGATCTTCATTTTTTTTTGTGCATACTATTGCCAGCGAAAAAACCAATCTCCAGGGCGCCAGCACATTTTTGTGAAGCAACAACAAGAGCAAGGTTTGCAATTTTTAAGGCACATCCGAAAAAATTGAAGAGAGAGGGCACATCACATTTTTTGAAAGGAGGCATTAACTTTTGTGTGGGTTCTCCTGAGCTTGCGTCAAGATTCCAACTCCACCAATAATTTTTTTTGGCCAATCTTCAATTCTTTTTGATGGCCGAAGTATTAACTGAGCCTGTGTCCTTTTTCTCAAAAAATTGGAGTTGCGAATTCTTTGTTTTAATCTCCACAGAGTCCATTCTTTGAGGATTTTGTCAACTGCTGAATTTCTTGTGTCTTGCCTTCTTGTTGGCAGCCGCAAGACACAGTGAACTCCTCAGAGCCGCCAGAGATCAAACAAGAGAAGGAGGCCACGTTGTTGAGGGGACTAGCGACTACTACCTGTCAAATGGATCTGACAATGTGCTGAACGACAGAGACACCGACGCCTTCACAACTGAGCGATTCTAAACTCTGAACTTTATTTTATTTGTGATTTGGCGTTGTAATCCCTGTGAAACTATTTTATTATTTGTTTGGGGACTTGGCTAGTTGGGGCTAGCCAAGAGAGAGAGGCTTTACTAGTATTGTTATTGTTTGGGCACTTTGGTGAGTGCAGGTGCTGAGAGCCAGGTGAGTGTAGGGTTGGTGCCCTAGCTACAGGTTGTACCAGTTAGCTTTAATAATCTAGTATTGCTTTTGGGGCTGGATGTAGGTCGTGGGTGCGACCGAACCAGGGTATATCGCCTGTGCATGCTGTGACTGTTTTTCTATACTCTGCATCTGGTTGATTGTGCTATAACTGCGTGTGATTTCTCGTGGGTTGCACGAGAATTTTTATAAGCCTATTCACCCCCCCTCTAGGCTTAGATCCAGATCCAACATACATAGGCGCCTGGATATCCTTCAGCTGGCGACTGTCACATGGGATGGAAAGGAGCTGAGAAAAATGCAACATTCGCATTAGCGCCTTCAGACGATAGCTGACCAATTCTTATGCACCTGTAATTTGACAGGTGACTGAAACCCTCTCATCAGTCGACTGACTTGCAAAGTAGGTTGATACCCAAAAAATGCAAGTTACGCACTTTCGCACACAGACAACTGGAGAACATAACCCATGCACCTGATGGAAGACAGGCGCCTGTACAATGAACGTTAGTCGTCTGTCTCCAATAGCTCAAGATAGAGTCAATAAATGTTGACATGAGCGACGTGCACCAGTCGGTTGTAAAAGGCTGGCCAGGCGCTTGGAATCATCCAGTCGCCTGTCCTTCCTTCATCAGCCGACTGTGGGAGAGCCAAAAACTCCATTTTGAGTTTACGGCATGGGGAACTTATTGAGATAATTTCTATGATAATCCTAAGGCTCACGACGATGGAAAATGCATATGCATGAATGAGAAGAGCATTTATCAAGGCATTACAATAATCATAGACTGAAAAAGAGAAATGCAGGTAATTGAAATTACATGGATTATCTCCTAGAGTCTAAGTCTTCAAGCACTTGATACCTTGATGCTCCCCGACATCTTCCAAGCTTTGGCACCTCTTGATGAGCTTCCCTTCATCAAGCTCCAAGCTTTTGCTCCTCTCGATGTCCATCCATCATCATGCTTCAGGCTTTGGCTTCATTTGATGATCTCTATGACTTCATCCAAGCTTGAGCACACCATCAATCTTGGAGGTCTTTAATATATCCATTGCATCATCCTCCAAGCATTATGCTTTGTCTCATCAATACATAATCATTAAGATAAAATGAGACTAAAACATAAGATTTGTTACGAACTGAAGATCGCGATAACCCGTCCTTCCGCCCTGAACCACCGAAATGCCCCGTAGGCACGCCCCTCCCGAATGGGCGGTCGACCCAACGCCAGGGCGCCCCTCGCCCGGACTTCAGAGGCCTGTAGGGCGTCAGCCGACCCAGAGGTCCGAGGCTACAGGGGGATAGGCGCACCTCGTCGCGCCCCCTCCCCTTCAGAGGCGCTTAACCGCTCTCGCTCGGTCCGCCAGGAGCAGTGCACTCGGGGTACACCCGGACAGTGCAGCCACGGATGTTGACAGAGGCACACCCGTTTTCCCCTACCGACGGTCCACGATCTGCACCCGAAAATGTGCACGGCCGAGTCGAACACCCCGCGATCGGGTCGGCCCGGCGGCCCCACTCGAACCCAGCTGTGGGGGAACGCACCGCTAGACCCTTGACTCATCACACACGACAAACAACCTAGTATAAGGACGCGACTGACACTTACGCCGCCCGACCATCTGACAAAGCACCCCCCTGGCCGCTGCGTCCCCTGACATTTAACGCTTTCGGCCCTGACACCCTGACAAAAGCGCCCCTGGCCGTTGCACCGTCCGACAAAAGCATGGCTGACACTCCTGTTCCTGACATCCTCGTCCGAAGCTCCCGCTGACAGCCGGGCCAGCTCAGCACGTCGAGTCAGCACGCCAGGTCAGCTCCACCTAACCGCCTCCCCTCAGGTATAAATACCCCCTCACTTCTTACGGTGAGGGGGTTGGCAAATTCACTCTCAATCCCATTATTCACACACGAGAGCAAAGGTCGTCCATATCTTTGTTCTCCCACTCATAGCTCATCACGTACGGTCGACTCACCCTTAGTCCGACCTGCGTGCCTAGCCCCCGCTTTAAGCCCAATTACTGACTTAGGCATCGGAGAGGCTAAGGGTTGGACCCCAACCCGGCCTTTCTGACGAGTTGCTCATTGCACAGGATAGCTTGTCCCCTGGCGTGTGTTCGCCTTCGGCTCCCGCCGTCCGATCTTCCTCAACCGCATCCGGTGGGATTCGACTCCGTGGTCTGCTCCAGCGACAAGCTTAGCCTCATCACCCCTCTAGTCTCCTGTCAAATAGCCTACCCTAATCCTTTCATCAACATAACCACCGTGCCCTTGGTTCCCCCTAATACAAATTCATTGTACGCGAGTTCCACCCCGCAACAAGATTAATTAGCATACTAACATAATGTATTGATCATCATCAAAACAACGTTAGTCTTGAACCCAAGAACTAACAGCTGTCACATGTTGAATGCCAAGAAAATGTTCAATAATATGCCCATTATTGTCTACATATCAAAGAGCAACTTCCATTTGTTCCCTGGTCGATATATCACGTCATTCATCAATTAAAATTGAAAATAATGAGTCACCAAGATCTTTAAAAATCATATTACCAATCTCCTCTACAGCAGTTTGAGTAATGTCCTTCTCAAACTTCAAAGAGCAACTATGCCCAATATGCCCATTATTGTCTACATATCAAAGAGCAACTTCCATTTGTTCCCTGGTCGATATATCACGTCATTCATCAATTAAAATTGAAAATAATGAGTCACCAAGATCTTTAAAAATCATATTACCAATCTCCTCTACATCAGTTTGAGTAATGTCCTTCTGAATATCTGGAGAGTCAATTTGTTGTGCCTAGGAGCTTGACAAAAAGTAACTAGTTTAATATCTTCATTATTTTTAGAAAGAAACCTCGAGAGCTCTTAAAAATTTCCTTGGTTGTTTGAACTTTCACATTCATCATGTCCACGAAAAGAAAACCATTGGTGCAACAAAAACAGGCACACTCCATTGAAGCATTCAATCGAGTTCGATAATCACATTGACTCTTCGTTGCCTGCTTAGATAACAAAAGTATGATACTTTGTTTTTTGTTTATTAAATTCTCACATTTACTCGAGCTACATTGTGATCACTATTGGGTTTTCCAATGTGAAGATCAAATCTATCATTCTTCTTCCAATTTGAAAATCAATCACACACAAATGAATCCTTACCCCCAGGGACTTGAAAAGATAACAATACAAGCAAAAAACAACAGCTTTAGTTATGCTGTACTCTAACCAAGTTGGATATACACCAAATCAAGTCGGATTGAAGTGTCGAACTGATACATTTCCAAATTGCTTTTGAGAAAAATCATGTTGTAAAGGTTGACAATGTCCCTTTTGTAAATATGCTCTTCGAATTTCATCTCTATCATTCCCATCATATTCGTATATTGGTCTTTTCAGTCCAGGGTCAGCAATTAGTTTGTCGGTGTTGATTTCAATATGACTTTTCTTTGAACTTGATTGAGCAACATTGATCAGATCATTAGACGACTATCCAAACCCAAGAGATTTACCCAAGAGATTTACGTTTGAAATACTTTTCTAGTGACATGACAATTCAGTTTATAAACATGCATGTTGCAAAACTAAAATTTTCTAGTAAATTTTTTCAGCGAAATACTAAAAATGATATTTTCTATCCAACTATGGATACCCATGTCCCCAAAAAGGAAAACACAAATACATGCAAATGAAACTATACTAGAGCTATGAAAAAAAATCTCACCTTTCTTGCGCTTGCTGCGGCAATTGGAGGAGAAATTGGAGGCGTGCGTAAGGGCCGTCAGAGGCGTAGACATCTGCAAGAGAAAATCTCACTTTTCTTGCGCTCGCTGCGACAGTTAGGGCCCGTTTCTTTGGTTGAAAGTGGGTTTTGAGAATCTTGGAGGGGTGTGGAATCTTTGGAGAGAGAAAAGAAGAGTTTTGTGTTTCTTTTGTTGGAAGTGGGTTTGGAAAGTGGGATTGGGATGTGTATGCGGGTCCCACACAAGAATCTTGTGTTTCTTTGGTTGAATGTGGGATTGGGAATGTTTGAAGAAGTTAGTTGAGATTGGGGTGATGATAAACAAGGTGAGATTACCCCCTTGAGCCAACTGCAAGGCATATAAAGTCCATATTCATGTGATAAACCAAGGATCCAAAGCAATGCATATATATAAATCAAGTAGGGAATGCATAGGAAACACTTGATAGAAGAGGGTGAGAAGAGATAACCCAATGTCCCAGCTGCAAGGCATATAAATTCCCAGATTCTTCAGATATACCATGGTGCCACAGCAATGCATACATATATAAATCAAGTAGGGAATGCATAGGAAACACTTGATAGAAGAGGGTGAGAAGAGATAACCCAATGTCCCAGCTGCAAGGCATATAAATTCCCAGATTCTTCAGATATACCATGGTGCCACAGCACTGCATACATATATAAATCAACTAGGGAATGCATAGGAAACACGTGATAGAAGAGAGAACCCAATGTCCCAGCTGCAAGGTATATAAATTCCCAGATTCATCAGATATACCATGGTGCCACAGCAATGCATACATATATTATATCAAGTAGGGAATGCATAGGAAACACTTGATAGAAGAGGGTGAGAAGAGATAACCCAATGTCCCAGCTGCAAGGCATATAAATTCCCAGATTCTTCAGATATACCATGGTGCATACATAAATGCATACATTTATAAAGCAAGTAGGGAATGCATAGAAACAAACTTGATAGAAGAGATAACCTAATGTCCCAGCTGCAAGGCATATACATTCCCAGATTCATCAGATATACCATGGTGCCACAGCAATGCATACATATATTATATCAAGTAGGGAATGCATAGGAAACACTTGATAGAAGAGGGTGAGAAGAGATAACCCAATGTCCCAGCTGCAAGGCATATACATTCCCAGATTCTTCAGATATACCATGGTGCATACATAAATGCATACATATATAAAGCAAGTAGGGAATGCATAGGAAACACTTGATAAAAGAGGGTGAGAAGAGATAACCCAATGTCCCACCTGCAAGGCATATGAATTCCCAGATTCTTCAGATGTACCATGGTGCCACAGCAATGCATACATATATAAATCAACTAGGGAATGCAAAGAAACAAACTTGATAGAAGAGAGAACCCAATGTCCCAGCTGCAAGGTATATAAATTCCCAGATTCATCAGATATACCATGGTGCCACAGCAATGCATACATATATTATATCAAGTAGGGAATGCATAGGAAACACTTGATAGAAGAGGGTGAGAAGAGATAACCCAATGTCCCAGCTGCAAGGCATATAAATTCCCAGATTCTTCAGATATACCATGGTGCATACATATTCCCCACGTTCTCAGCCACTTCCCAATAAGCGAACCAAAGCAAGGAAACATATTTGTCAGCTTCATATGCTGCACAATTCATAGGTACCCTTGCCACACAATCCTCATTGGGCGCCTAAAAAAAAAATTCATAAACAGCATCTCCAGCAAATACCACTAAAGAGATGCAAGATATCATGTGGCATGTAAATATATACAACATGGGAAAACAGGTAGGACACAAGTGTTTCCTATGCATTCCCTACTTGATATAATATATGTATGCATTGCTGTGGCACCATGGTATATCTGATGAATCTGGAATTTATATGCCTTGCAGCTGGGACATTGGGTTCTCTCTTCTCACCCTCTTTTTTCAGCTGGGTTATAATTGAAGGAAGGCCAGAATAAAACACAGCTCATGGCGATGAACGAAGAAAAGTGAAAATGCGAAGCCCTCAGGTAAATTGTATTCTATCATGCTTTCATGCATATGGTTGCGTGGATGTGGAACATGCTGAACCTACCCATAATGTCTGCTGCATTTGGGGCAGAATTAATACACGAAGCTACGCAGCCAGGCAATCCGAATAATTGAGGGACCATATATCTTTATGCAACACAGACAGAGTGGTGCAAGCATGTATCCACAATCCCGCCATCCTATATGCTGAGAGTGATATATGTATGCCTTCCTTAAAACTGAATATCATCATTGGGCTTCACCATCAAAGAAATAGATCTCATATCGATGACCGAAGGAAAGTGAAAATGTGAAGCCCTCAGGTAAATTGTATTCTATCATGCTTTCATGCATATGGTTGCGTGGATGTGGAACATGCTGAACCTACCCATAATGTCTGCTGCATTGGGGGCAGAATTAATACACGAAGCTACGCAGCCAGGCAATCCGAATAATTGAGGGACCATATATCTTTATGCAACACAGACAGAGTGGTGCAAGCATGTATCCACAATCTCGCCATCCTATATGCTGAGAGTGATATAATTATCCCTTCCTTAAAACTGAATATCATCATTGGGCTTCACCATCAAAGAAATAGGGAACTCAAGAATGCATCTTGGTAACTCAAGAATGCATAGGAAACACTTGATAAAATAGGGTGAGAAGAGATAACCCAATGACACAACTGCAAGGCATATAAATTCCCAGATTCATCAGATATACCATGGTGCCACGGCAAGGCATACATATATAAATCAAGTAGGGAATGCATAGGAAACAGTAGATAAAAGAGGGTGAGAAGAGATAACCCAATGTCCTAGCTGCAAGGCATATAAATTCCCAGATTCATCAGATATACCATGGTGCCACAGCAATGCATCTTGTTACCTCAAGAATGCATAGGAAACACTTGGCTGCCATAGGGTGAGAAGAGATAACTCAATGACACAACTGCAAGGCATATAAATTCCCAGATTCATCAGATATACCATGGTGCATACATAATTGCATACATATATAAAGCAAGTAGGGAATGCATAAAAACAAACTTGATAGAAGAGGGTGAGAAGAGATAACCCAATGAGCCAACTGCACGACATATAAATTCCCAGATTCATCAGATATAACATGGTGCCTCAGCAATGCATACATATATAAATCAAGTAGGGAATGCTTAGAAACCACTTGATAAAAGAGGGTGAGAAGAGAGAACCCAAGGAGCCAACTGCATGGCATATAAAGTCCAGTTTCATCTGATAAACCAATGACCCTGAAGCAAGGCATATATATAAATCAAGTAGGGAATGCATAGAAACCACTTAATAAAAGAGGGTGAGAAGAGATAACCCAATGAAGATACACCATTGAGCAACTGCAAGGCATATATATAGCATGGAGGCAACAGATACCATACAGATACCACAATAAACTAAGCCTGGCATCAAAGGTACCTAATACTTCAGTCTACTGCTTCCCCAAGGTCCAAACAAAATACATCAACGCCCCACCATACTCCATCCTTCCCAAGTAACACCCAAAATACATCCAACATAATCCCCTTAATCGTCCATAATTGTTACGACCAAAATAAGCATAGTCCTGACCCACTGTACACCCAAAATACCACCACCACCATCCACCTTCCATCCATGGCACCTATGAAACCCCAACCTACGGGTTCACGGACCTACACTGGAGTCATATCCAGCATCCCTTAAATCACTTTTAATCTCAGCAATTTTGGCCTCCATCATCATCTTCTTTGCATCTGCAGGCACTGCCAAAAATCTCTTCGCTGCCAATTCATCCTTGCTGAAGTGGGTATACAACATAAGTAGTACGTCTCTAGGATACTCCTGAAACGCATATACACTATCTGAAAGCTCCTTCATCCAGTTATGTTGTGTGCGCATTATCGCTTCCGCGACCAAGGCAACATTGTCTGATATGTTCTGAAATACTTCAGTCACATCCCTCACGGGCCGCCTTCGATTTTTCTTTTTGCCCACCGATGGTGGGGTAGGATGTCCTGACCCAGCTGATCTACAATCATTTGTGGACGCACTGGGGGGGATGTCATGTGGTGCATCATCGCTAGGAGATGGAATATGAGTGGAGTCCTCTCCATCTCCTTCATCAACCGGGCCGCCGAAGTTATCGTACACCGACTTCTTGAAATCCCCCTTCGCTGCGTCATCCCCTATGATCACCACCAGTGCATCATACCAAGGTAAAGGTTTGTTGACATAGTCTCGCTTCCGATAGTTTGCCTGCACAAATATAAGATCATTTATGATCATGTTTAATATTTTCTCAAATTATTATACACTGAGGTAACCTATACTGTATGTATAAGTAAATACCGCTGCCCATGTCGCATATGTAACTGGATCCATTGTTATCATCTTCGTCTTTTCACACCAACCAGCACCACTCAAGCCAATGCACTCTTGGACATCTTTAAGACGGGTCCGTAGTGCTTTCATGTGATTACGTACATTCCCACTTGTATACGTTGTACCATACAAGGAATTGATATACGCAGCAGCAAGAGTGAAAGCAGTCCCTTTGAAGGTCTTATCGACCTTATTGCCATTCATAGCCTGTTCTGCTAGGAACGGAATAAGGGAAGCATCATGCTCAGCCGTCCACACTACGTTCTGTCGGTTAGAAGATGCAGGACCCTTGCCTTTTTTCCTTGGGCTATCCACAGATACATCCCCCTCTTCGCTTCGCCGGCTTGACTTTCTAGATGAGTCGCTTCCGGCCGTATGTTCATTCCCACTTTGGGTCGACTGCATCCTTCCACTAGGGGTCAAAGGACGTGCAGCAGCAGTTTGAGCTACATGGCTTCCCACTGATATCATTTCCCCCGCTTGAAGTAGTTGCATGTATCCTGAGTCAGCCTGAGGGGAAATCGACATTGGCATGGGCAGTTGAATGCCAAACTGGTGATATTGACGATATGGCACATGTTGGGGAACTCCTGGGTAGGTAGGAGCTGGAAATTGTGCAGGATTCAACCTCCTCGGAATAGGGCGGCCCAGAAGTGGATCTAGACGTGGATCGACCTCTCCCCACTGAGGAATATAGGCAGGGTCATAGTATTGTGGCACTGGAGCACGACCCTCCCGCATTGGGTCGCTGCCTTGACCCGAATTTGATGACCCATCCATACCTGCCACATGTATTATAAGTTAATAACCATGATATAGTAGGGATATTATCTTCAACCAACCAACACATGATGCATCAAATGTCATAATCATCATATGTGGCATAATTAAGTTAATAACCATGCTATAGTAAGGAAATTATCTTCAACCAACCAACCCATGATGCAACAAATGTCATAATCATCATATGTTACATAATGAGACACACTCTAGTCATACGAAATGGGATCAGCCTAAATGTTATTTAACGGAGAAGCTCATAGGCCCTACTCCCCCGTGTTCCCATTATTATGTATGTTACAGTAGTCCACCCACATTTCCCAAGCTATATGATCCCTACGCCTTTTCCATTCATCCCTCTGTTCGGTTTGTTCACGAACACGCAATTGCTGGGAAAGATCCATAACGGCGTCACCATGATCATCAATGTCATCCCCATCGTCGTCACCTTCATCACCATCTTCTTCATTAAGCTGCGGGTCATGAGGATCTGCTATTTGGACGTAGTTATGAAGTACGGTGCAAGCAAGGACGGTATCAACCTGACTTCTGAAGGGGTAGTGCGGCTTTGAAGTCAAAATTTTGAACTTGTTCTTGAGTATACCAAATGTCGACTCAATCTTTGTTTTTAAGGAAGAATGGCGCAGGTTGAAGAGCTCTCTGTGATTACGAGGGACGCGATCAGTATGGTCCTTGAGATGGTATCTAACTCCCCTATATGGCGATATGAAACCTGGCATAGTCGTATACCCAGCATCGCAAAGGTAATATTTACCTACATTCAAAAATAAAAAACCAATTTATGATCCAACGTTATCGTATGGCCGTATATAAATTAAATGTGTAATAGTATGCCTAATACCTTCATAAACTCGAAGCCCCATGGGGGGAGGTATAGACAAGGCATCCTTCAGGACCGTAAAATCGTTCGCTGATCCTTCCCACCCGGCCAGTACGTACGTGAATCTTTTATTTGGTGTAACTGCTGCTAGCACATTTTGCGTCACCCCTTTACGCCCTCTAAAGCGGGGTACAAGCTTCACTGAGAGCATGACATCTATATGCGTCCCATCAATGATACCAATGCAATCCTATAAAGTCAGCAATAATGAGGATTGTTATATCAACATAACCAAAAATTATTAATATACTGCCACATATAACTACTTTCACACATACCTTAAAATAAGGAAACCAATTCTGATTACTGACTATCTCTGGTGGCGTCTCATTAGGAGCTTGCTTCATGTACATATCCCGTAGTGAACACACACCAGCCATAACTTTGTTAAAGTATCGGCTAACTGTCCCCCCTCCCCTGATAAAATCCACTTGCATTACTCTATTCTTTGACTTGTGCCCTACAATGTGAAGGAACATGGCCACCTGCTCCTCTACGGAGACATGTATAGTGTCATTGAGAAGCCCACTATTTCGCATTAATGATGCAAGATTCATGAACGCATGTACTCGCATTCGTAAGTAGCTTAAACAACTACTATCAGACCCATGCAAAATTCTCCTCATGTGGGCTTTCCTATGCAGATCCCGCATAGCTGATGGCTCTCTAGGTATAGGGTTGGCCCTATCAACGTGGTAGAGTTGTAAAGCTAAGATGACAAACATAATAGCAGACGCGGCAGCGGTACACGTATCAATCCCCAGACTGTCTCCTTCTCTATCCATGGCCACCTTAATTGCATCAAACATATCTTACCTCATAAGTGATTACTTACATATGATTTGAACATGGAGTAGTGCAGTGGATAATGATGCAAACTAACAGAAAGTAACATCTGTTCCCCGTAATAACCTTAAGATGTTAAAATAAAACAATATAAAACATATACATCGTGTTCCATGTTTCTTTCATAAACTTTGGTTTGGAACGTGGGCTTGGCCCAATATTCACAGGTCCAATCTTGCACTGTTTGACATTTCTGTATGCTAGAATGAATGCTTTAGCCCTCAGAAATTAGTTTAATTCATGTTACACTCTGGTTGCAACTCCATTGTTGATCCAAATACATTCCCCAATTATTTTTTCCCTTTTTTTGGAAAATCACAGACCATCTTTTCATTTGTGTCCGAACCTTAATGTAGCCCTGGAATCATATAACTTTGGTTCACTCATCCCTATCATTCAACATCTCACCTCACTGCTTATTACCAACTTAAATTAAAAAACAATTGGGGAATAATTTGAGCCAACATGCATGCCATCCAGAGCAATCTTTGGGGTCACATTGCGTCATCGCTATCATATCACCTTTTCATCATCGGGCTTCACTATAACAAAGGGCCTCATTTTTCCCACATTCTTTAGTATCGTCACATTTTAATAATTTAGATATGATTTGTCTCTAAGATAAACTGACATGCAAGCTCCCACTGTTAGGCTTTTCTTACCCCAAATTCCTCTCGTTTGTTTCATTCAACCCAAATTTTAAGGGGCTGTTTCTTTAGTAATATTGATTGACATTCCTAACACCAAATTATGTAAAAAGGATGTATATGAAGTAGGGATTATGATATCTGTTGCCTCCAGTACTTGGCCTTCGTTCATTGCCATGGTACGGGACAGAAGTAGATGCTTATGAGAACAGAAATCCGGTTACTGGGAAAATTAATTGTAGTAAAATATTATATACCCCTCAGGTTAAAAAATGATTTTACTCCGTCAATTACAATGGTATTAGGCAGTTGCTCCATCATTTAAACCCCACAGTGTCACTATCCTTCCTACAAATGATGGAACCCTCCAGCCTTCAACCACACAATTGGGTCAAGCATGCCAAGCATCAATTTCTTCATCATTGGGGCTTATCAATACACCAAAAAAAAACTTTGGGCCTACGACTGCATCGGCCGTTCATTCCAACATCAATCACTGAAGGCATCATACCAACCAAGTAGGGCAGTAGCACATGCAATCCACAATCCACCAATTTATGTTGCAATACAGGCAGAACAGTAGGTCCAGATGACAAAATATACCTGAGCTTGCAAAGACAGCAAGTATAATATCACAGCCCCTCTTCAACGGCAGACCCAAACCCCCTCGTTGCCTTCAACGTTCTCAGTGGCACCCCCGAGGCATATCCAAGGTAGGATTCACCGTCGGCAGCCACGATTTGAAGCTTCCATGCAAAAGAATCGATCATGAGCAGAACTCCAAGTGAGATCTTCAAAAACACCAAAAAAAATCACTCCACAGCCCAGAGCCATGGCTCATGTTTAGGGTATTTACCTCGAAACCCTAGATCTGAGCAGATCGAACTTGCTTGCCCCAAACCCCCATCTTCAGATCTAGGTTTTGAGCGCGAAACCAACAGCAACGAGGCGAGAGAGGTGACCACAAGCGAGAAGAGGGCCCACAACCGGGGAATCTGCCCACAATCGCAGCAAAAGCTCGGATTTTGCAGAGGCTATTTTGGCTGCCACGGTGGAGAGAGAGGAGAGCGGAATTTTGGGAGAGAAAGGAACACGCGAGCGGAATTTGGGGAAAGAGAATGCCTCACAGTGCGAGACTTGACACGTGAATAGTGGGCCAAGCCCACTTCCAACCCCAAAGTTTACGAAAGAAACAGGCCCTTAGAGAAACAACCAAACTGAACAGGACATAGGACCATGATACATGCTTATATTATGCTGATATTTAAAATTAAAAACATCAGTAAAAAATCATTAATTGTTCAATATAATATTCCAATTAATTAAACAAGGTGAATCACAAATCTCAAGTAATTAAACCTTACAAACGACTCATAAACAAAGAGACTGAGATTCATCATAAAAAAAGGATAACCCAAGAAAAAAAAATCTCAACACAAATTGAACTCCAAAGCAGTAAGCCCCGTGCGCCTCCTGCCGATATATCAAACGATTCACCTGTCTATCCCCCAAAATTAACCCACCAAAACAAAAATATCACCTTTCTTCTTGCGCTCCCTGCGGCAGTTGGAGGAGGAACAGCGGAACCGCGCCGATTGTCGAGGCTAGGGTTTCCTTTTCTGAGTTTTCTCCGTTGGGTCTGCAAGTGTGGGTGTGGGCTGCTGTTGGAGAGAGGATTGTGCTGCTGTTGGAGAGAAATTGGGCCTGGGCTGCTGGGCATACTCGGGGGGGTTTTTTTTTAAAAAAACCTTAGGGGGCAACGACCCCTCAGGCACCCCTTTGCCTCCGCCCATGTTGCCGTCCATCTCTTCATCGATTCCCTTCAACTCCCAAAAATTTGACCATCACGCACTCCCGTTCCTCCCCGACTGCCTCCGCCACCAACAGTGTCGATCCGAGCACCCGCAGCCTTCGTCTTCATCACCTTTTTGACCCAGGAAAGATTATCAACTAAACCGAGCGGATTCTGAAGTCCAGAGCCTCGCCTTGCTGCCGCCTCAAACTTAAATAGTCGATTATTTAGATTTGAGATCAGACTTTTCCTCAACCAAGTCACGACGGCCAATCCGATCAACCAGGTCATCTTCTTCTACCTTTATACATTTCAAGAATGAAATAAGGGATCCAAAGGTAAAAAATATTATCGTTCTTAACTTTTTGATCAATTTATGTGAAACCATGTTTGTTCTGTTGATCCCTTGCCAGGCTTTGGCTCCTTGAAATCAATCATGTAGTTACGCACTTTGGCTCTTAATTTGGGATGAGTTGTTTTGTGTGCTTGATTAGGGCTTCTTGTTGTCATTTTTGTCTCAATTTTTGCTAAACTGCTATCAGCTATATTTCTAATTAATTTTGAGTTTCAATGTGGGTGCATTTTCAAGTGATTTTGTTATACGCGATCATGTGATATTTTAGTTTGATTAGCATTTGAAGAAGGCACTGATATTTCAAGGTTTCACAATTTTTTGCTCTGTGTAAGACTGTTGTGTTGGATCTCAAGGTTTCCACCATTTAAGAATTTTTAGTGTTTAGGTTTTTTTCCTATAAACCCGTAACTTTGTTTAACCAACCCATCATTCTAATTTGTTTTTATATAGTTATAAGATATACTAACATAACGTGATTATTTTGATGTCTAATGAAGAAACATCAAGAATGAGCTCTTAATCTTTGATGGTGTCGATTTTTTATAGTCCAATTTTTATTGTCATCTAATATTACTTCTATTTATTATTACTTGCTTAACTTAACAATGGTTGTGCTATTACCAGTGCTTCATTGCATGATGCTTAAATTTGATGCGTTATACCTATGATAATTATCACGTTTTCTGAAAATTTTGATCCTTCGAATTATTATTTATTGAGCATCATTTTTAGCTACCATTATTTATCCTCTTTTAAACTGTCATACAATATTAATTAAACATGACCAGTAAACTCATTACTTCTGAAATGGTTAAGATAGATCGTATTAATGGTTCCAACTATGACATGTTACACAGAAAAATTAAATACAAACTTATCAATGACAATGTAAATAGTGTCATTGATGTATCTGCTCCAATTCTCGTTGACTATATCGCTGATACTCAGAAAAGAGAGTTTGATCAGTGGTATCTCAATGTCAAGAATGCTAAAAGCCCGATGCTCATGTTCATGGAAGATAGACTAATAAAGGTTTTTGAAAACTATAGTATTGCTAAATAAATATGGCATGCTATTAAAGAAAAATATGACACCACTTCGGAGGTGATCATACAACGTCTAATACATAAGTATAATTAATGCAATCATGCTGTATGCAAGAATTTGATAATATCACCAAACATGTGAACACGATGATTGTCATGGCTAAGGACCTAGTTACTATATGGTCTGCAATTCCTTAAAAACTACAAATTGCAACGATTTTGAATAGTTTGTCACCATTATTAGATATGGCTGCCATAACTCTCATGTTAAATGGGAGCATTAAGCGTATTATTGATTTGCCAGGAATTGACAATGTAACACGACCTACTAGGTAGAAGGAAGGGCTTAGATGTGAACCTTGTGCAACATGAAGAAGCTAATGCTACACAATATCGAAAGACATGTGATCATCATTATGGACATGTGAAGCCATTATTCGAAGGACTTGGCCAACACAAGGCTCGCACTACGAAATGACATCTTAGATTCTACATTTGTAGGAAGTTTGGCCACTTCAAAGCCACTTATCATCCGGCAAAGAATAATGGCTATTCTAAACGCCTAGAACAAGGAGGATTTGGAAAGTAAGAATCATCGGTGTTATTGAATGTAATGTCACAACAACCGATGTTGGTGAATGGTGGATTGACTTAGGAGCAATCTGACATATAACAAAAACAAAGTAAGGTATCAACGACTTCCAGAAACTGAATTAATATGTGAAACGATATATATCTGGATGCGGAAGATATTGCTTCATACAGATTGGATCTTGGGGATAGCATTATGATCCTAAAAAAGTGTTCTATACACATGGCATAAGATGTAATTGATCTATATTCCCGTTTTATTGAAGGAAGGTCTTAAATTTAGGTTTTACAATAATAGGATACACATTGAGAAAGACAAGAAAGTTCAAGTAAATGTACCACCTTTGTTAGAATTAGATAATGTTTCCAATACTGACTTAAATATTGTGGATGAAATGAATCATCCAATTACGAAAGATGGGCCAGTTAATGATAATATGCACAAGAAAAATCAACCAACTGAACCGGTCCAACATGTAAGCCTTAGTGATAACAATAGACTCAGAATAACACATGCATTGATGGATGATTATTATTTATATTCATATAAACCATCTTGTTTCTTATTGGATACGGATATAGATGAGCAAGCCAATCCTTTGATTATGTGGATGCAATGAACTCATCCGAATCAGATCAATGGCAGGAGGCCATGAAAAGAGAGCTTTGACTTAATAGAGAGAAATAATGTATGCGAGCTATGTGACTTATCAGAAAAGATGAAGTATAGGATGCAAATATGTGTTAAAAAGAAATATCGGGTTGATGAGTCCGTTGATACATTTAAGGCCCGATTAGTTGCAAAATGCTGTACGTAGAAGGCATGTATAAATTATTGGGAGAAATATTCTCCGATGGTTAAGTTTGCACTGATGAGAATAATCTTAGCAATTGTTGTATTTCTTGACTTGAAACTTTTTCAAATGAATGTCAAAACTGCATTCTTTAATGGAGACATGAAGGAAGTGATATTTATGGATCAATCTAAAGGCTTTGAAGATCAAGGACATGCCAGTAAATTATACAAATTGAAGAAATCTTTGTATGGTGTAAAATACTCATCTAGACAAAATTTCACAATACTGTTACTAACTTAGTTTTGATGCAAATAAATTGGATAATTGTGTGTATGTCTTGAAAAGTGAGCAATTTTATAATATTATCCTCGTACATGGATGTTATTTTGCTTGATAGAAATGACATAAGAGTGTTGAATAAGATCAAATCAGTATCGCGTAGTGAATTTGAGATGGACATGAGGGATGTATACTATGTACTTGGTATACAGATTCTTAGAGATTGGAAGTCTAGAGTGTTGAGTTTGAATTAAGAAAAGTATTTGCATACAATACTTGTAATTTTTGGGATGCAGAATTACAATCCGATACCTACACCATTGGTTATGAGAAAGCGGTTATGGAAAGAGCAATGTCCTGGAGAAGGACGAAAACCGTTAATGTTTCATATGCTCAAGCTGTTGAAAGCTTGATGGATGCAATGTTGTATACAATTCGATAACTACATCACTGGTTATGAGAAAGCGGTTATGTAAAGAGCAATGTCCTGGAGAAGGACGAAAACCGTTAGGTGTTTCATATGCTCAAGCTGTTGAAAGCTTGATGTACGCAAATGTTGTATACTAGACCAGTCTTGGTGTATTCAGTGGAGTCTGGTAAGTAAATATCAAAGAAATCTTGGTTCAGCATATTTAGCATATTGGAAAGCTGTCAAGATGATTTTGAAATATCTTAAGGGTATTGTGCACCATAAATTGTTTATCAAGCAGATTTGCTTGAGGTCCTTAGTTACGCTGATGCTGATTTCAAGGTGATAAAGATGCCATGAAGTCCACCTTAGGACAATTCTTCATCTTTGGAGGTGCATCTATTTTTTGGGATAGCAAAAAACATTGATGTGTAGTAAGACACAAGAACTTGGGTATATAGCCTTAGAATGACTGCCATTCACGGTATGGATAAGATGTTTCCATCGTCTGGATAACAGATTTCCTAAAGGAATTTGGTGTATGGACCAATTGAGATAAACTGTGATAATCAAGTGACCATCATGTTAGTTTGACGGGACATAGAAATGTCTAAGTCAAAGAAATTTTTTGAATAATGAAAAAGGCAATCATAGATAATGGTTGCACTCGGTTTGTCAACAATGGATAAAACTACATATATTTCGTGGATAATGGGAGTATGTGAACTTATATCTTGAGTCATATCCTACAAATAGTGGGAGTATCAGAATGTATTTGGCCATTTCAGCCAAGTAGGAAATGGAAGTGTATTGGCCTTCACGGCCCAATAAATATAGACCTGACCCATACCAAAAGACCTAAACCTGTTCCTATTGAGATTTCTCATGATAGTTACTCATGAGATCATGTGGTTCAGTTGAGGAAAATAAGGACAGATCATGGGGTTATTCAGAAAAATTAGGCAATTCTTCGGGGGCATAGGGAACAGACGTGGCCCATATGTAGAGATGATTTTATCTCCTCTAATAAAATTAATCTCTTCGGAGCCCTAGAGAAGATGGAAACATTGTTTTTGTTCTCTTTGTCTAAAGATCAAGGCACCAAACTTCAAATCCTTATTCTCAAAACACTTAACAAAGTAGAAATCTCTCCCCCTAAACTAGACGGGTGGTCAAAGAGACATCGCTCGACCCTCAAAACCTGTTCCTATTGAGATTTCTCATGATAGTTACTCATGAGATCATGTGGTTCAGTTGAGGAAAATAAGGACAGATCATGGGTTTATTCAGAAAAATTAGGCAATTCTTCGGGGGCATAGGGAACAGACGTGGCCCATATGTAGAGATGATTTTATCTCTTCTATGATAATAAAATTAATCTCTTTGAAGCCCTAAAGAAGATGGAACCATTGTTTTTGTTCTCTTTGTCTAAAGATCAAAGCACCAAACTTCAAATCCCTATTCTCAAAACACTTAACAACGTAGAAATCCCTCCCCCTAAACTAGACGGGTGGTCAAAGAGACATCGCTCGACCCTCAAAACCCCAACGAACGATCTATCACAGTTACCAACAAGATTTTAATTTAACATTAGAAAAAAACTAGCAATATCCAATCCTCAAACCTCATTAACTCTCAAGTAAGTCTTCGATTCAACATTAAATTTAATATAATTTTTTGAATGTTTCCAGTAGGTTAATTGCTATCCCAAATTTGATTGAGTTCATATTTTTTGAAATTTCTGCGCAAATTATTTAAAAATGTTTTTCTCTTTCCAATTTTAAGTTTGCTTTACTTATAACAAGTTCACTTTGGATGTTACCCACTAGTTAACTTTATCATAACCAATTATAACAAGCCCTTCACGATAATGCCGATCCGAACAAAACCTAAGAGTTCTTATAGCTATTTTGTTTGCTAGGCGCTCCTTGATATTGATCGACAGAAGTGACTCATTCCATTTTCTCACCATCGAATTTGATCACAATTCATCTATTTCGCCTCTGATTTATCTTGCATCCTCGGTTGCTCTCCCATTTTCTATCCACTCTAAACCCTAGATTCTTCTCATCCCCCCTTCACCCGCAAACTTTGATTTTTGATAAATAATTAGTCGTCCTGGAGTTACATTGCTTTGCTTGAATTACTGGCCACCGTCCCTCGTCCTTGGAGTAGGCAATCCTCTTTCAGTCCTTAAACTTAAGGTATAATAATTTTTGGCATGATTTTTCTTTTGAGTTTACTTGATTACAGCTCATATGATAAGATTTGGGGGAAAAATTAGGGCAAAAGATGAGATTTTTATTGATAATTGAGTGGAACTATAAGATACAGCCTCCAATTCGAGAGGAAGACCAGCTCTTCCAATAACCTAAGGTAACTAAACTAAATAACCACTAATCTCTCACAAATTTCTGCACAAAGTCCTAATGACTATTGCCCTCTTATTTATAATAAAATCCTCCTTAATTAGAATTAACTAAAATTACTACAATGTCACTCCCTAGGGTTTCTAGCCGTCGCCCATTGGTTTTCCTTGTGCCACCGTCGCTCTATCATTAGTTCCCTCTCAATGAGACACCTTGTCCTCAAAGTGGAATTCCAGAAATTACTGCTGAACTACACTGATTGGCCCACATGCCACGTTATATTCCAACTGAGGGGTGCTCGACTTTTCTTTCTTCTTTTCCCTCAACTGATACACCTTTGTCTTTGTCATCACCGATAATTAAAATTTGAAGGACATGATCTCGACTGTGTTGTCGAAGGTCATACTTCTTGTCACAGCGAAAACACAACCTTTTCATGTGTTTATTCTGTATCTCCATTTTCGCGAATCGTGAGGTGTTTGAACTTATTTTGTGGTCGCATCTTATTATCTTGTCTCGGATTGTTAGGACCCTACTTGCTGCATCTTCTGTACCTCCATTGTGGTACTGGTTCTGAAAATAAACCTGTTCGATGCTTCCTTGGCATGTCGCGCCGCTGTTATGTTCCTGTCCTCGATCATATGTACCATCTCAATCGTTCACCTATTACTCTCGGCCCCAGAAGATGTAGTTCGGCTCGAATGTCTGCCTTAAGCCTCTTTATGAAATTACCTTCCAACCACTTTTGATATCCGTCTTAATCGGCCAAGAGCAACTCGAACCTCTCTCCCTATACTCTCTGACTGTCCCTTTTTGGCTGAGTGTGAATAGCTGTTTGTGTAAATCACCACCTTGAGTGTCACAAAAACGGTCAAGTAGGCAATTTTTAAACTCCTAAGAACACACATGCTGTCTTTGCTCTCTTGATTGAAACCATGCCAACGCCTTCTCTTCCAAACATAGGGCCTTGCCTATCAGCTTCTCTTTTTATGTAAGTCTGTTCACTACGAAGTATCGTTCGACATGGTACACCCATTCATAGATGTCATCTCCTTCAAAAATCGACATTTTCAGCTTTCTAATTCTCAAGTCGGCACCAACTTACCCTTGCTCGGCTTTAAACGGACCTATCTGTGAGGCAATTAGTGGCGTCTGTTCCAATTGGGTGTAGTGGGACCCTCGAAATCCCCATCGCAACTCCCACCGTTGTGTATTTGCTAATCCTTCGTCAAACCACCGCGAGACAAATCGCACGCGTCGAAGCCCAGGGGCATCTTCCGCCTTTGCCGATGCCCCAAGGGGCCCGCCTCGTCATAATCCAATGGGCCCCCACGGGCCCGTCGTCACTTCCTCAGGTGCTGCTGCTCCCCATGAGGTCCATTAGGCCACTACAAAGCCCTTGTCGCCTCCACATGCTTCGTCGGGGGCTTGTCATCCACCCTAGGTTTCAGCGGGGTTTCACCCACCTCTCCAAGCTCCATCGAAGCCTTGCTGCCCTCCAGGCTCCGCCGTGGCCTTGCTTACCTCCTGATGCTTCGTTGGGGCCTTACCGGCCCCTAGGCTCCGCCGGGACATTGCCTACCTCCTGATACTTCGTTGGGGCCTTACCGGCCCTTAGGCTCTGCTGGGGCCTTGCCTGCTTCCCCAGGCTTCGTCTGGGGCTCGTCAACCTCCCCAGGCTTCGTCGAAGCTCTTGCTGCCTCCCCAAGGCTCGTCAATGACCCGTCGACGCCTGCCTGGCTATGCCCCAAGGATTGGGGGGTTGGTTGCCCACGTATGCGGCAAGCGCATGCCACTGGGCTCGTTGCAGCCTCCCGATGCTTTGCCTTGCTCGATTTCCCTTAAGGGTTATGTGTGTAGTTTGCGACTCAGGCATGCCAGAAGCATTCGTTGCCAGACCCGTAACTGCTCGTTGCGTGTCCATCGTGCGAAAATCTCATCACGATGCTGCTCCTCCCAGACGCACTTGTCGGCGTCTTCCTTTGTTTCCACCTGACTCGATCTGGCCAGAGCAGCCTAGATCGGCTTGCCCCAGGCACGACGAGCCCGCATGACCCCCAGGGCTCGCCTGCATTTGCTTCGGGCCCCTAATCGTCGTCGTCCAGATCCGGCCCTCCCCAGGGCCATGGCGGCCCATCGGCCTCCTTTTCCTGGCGATCCAAAGGATCCGATGGCGGGGCCCCTTCCTGTCGTTGTGAGTGGCCCTTCATCTTTCCCGGGTTTTCCCTCGTGTGTGTGGGCAATTCATTTGAGATTTGGTCTTTCCATTGTGCCAGCATCTCCAGTTCTTTCCCTGTTCCATCTCTGTCGGTGCCACCATCAGTGGTGGATGACTATTTATATCCAACAATTGCTTTATCTTGGCCTTTAAAGATGAAAAATGTTGAATGGTGGTAAACCGCTCCTCCATCACGTTCTTGAGGATTGCAACTTCGTTCTATAATATTTCCTCCAAAGCATCAGCCTTTCTCGTCGCCATTGGTCCCAGATTCGAGGGGTTTGATATCAATTCGATATGATTTGGAAAAGAAATTAGGGCAAAAGATGATATTTGCATTGTATGTCCTCCAATTCGAGAGGAAGGCCAGCTCTTCCAATAACTTAGGATAACTAATTTAAATAACTACTAATCTGTTAGGAAACTCTAGGGGTTGGAGAGGTAAAAATATGATCTTTATAGAAGTAGAGGAGAAATACAAAGATACGTGGCCTCAATTCGGGAGGAGACCGCTCTCTTAGCCTTGATTGGAGATAAAGGTCTAAACCTCTCAAGATCTAACTAATCTACTCCTAAACTCTTCTTTTCTCTATTTTCTTCTTCAAATTCCACACTCTAGCACTAACCCTTCCCTCACTATATATAGGACTAATTTGTCCATAAATACAAAAATATCCAAGTGCCCAAATTTATAAGTTTGCCACCACACCCTCATTCTCATCATAATGTCTCACAAATTTCCGCATAAAACCCTAATGTCCATTGCCCTATTAGAATTAACGGAAATTACGACAATGCCCCTTTGGGTTTCTAGCAGCCGCTCCTTGGGTTTCCTTGTGTTGCTGCCACTCTATCATTATAGAAGATTGGATTGAGGTTCAAGTTTGTGATTTTATCAATCATTGATCGTTTTGAGTGCATTATTGCCAATGCCAATCAATTTTCGCT
The DNA here is from genome assembly GCA_030789695.1 of Scilla litardierei. NCBI lineage: Eukaryota > Viridiplantae > Streptophyta > Magnoliopsida > Asparagales > Asparagaceae > Scilla > Scilla litardierei. Next base: position 122,532,823 of record CM061139.1, on the reverse strand, counting down.
ATGCAATTTTGCAAGGATGGGGCGAGTGTGAGTGAGGGATTTCCCATTGTGACCTGTCCTCAGCTAGACCAAAAATTTGGGTTATTATTTTTTTTGAAAATTTTTATAGGCATTTTGTGCACTTCCTTAAACATCAAAATACAAGATTTTTGGTGAACATTAGGGGTTTAAGCATCGATCAAGCAGTTACAAAATCAACATATGTATTTTTAGTGGCTTGATTGACGGGCAAATGCCGTCGGATTCATCCCAGAATTAGTATTTTGTTAGATTATTACGTATATACCCCATCTATATAATAATTTCAAAAACAAAAAAAAACAAAACCAAACTTTTAGCCAGGCCACACAAAAGCTTTGATATGGCAGGCCGCAATGGAAAAATCTCCTATATATATTTGCTAAGTTTCTTTTTAATTAATTAGGTAAGCCGTATCAAACATCGGTATTCAAACCCTTGGTGTGTGTATATCTATTATACAAAACAGAAATATTTTCGAATGTTTGTTAACTAGGATAAATCGGTAGATACAAAGAGGGATGATATTGAATCTTGAAAAATGAAGGGCGATAATTAAAAGTTTTGAAAATTTTAAAAGGAAAACCCTAGGTTTTTGGGGTGGAAACGATAGAGGGGGATGGGAATGATGGCGGGGCAGGGGCAGGGGAGAGAGAGGGTGTGTGTATGCGTGTGTTTGGGGAATTTATAACATAGTGAGAGGGAATTATTGTTGGATCTCCTAGCATACCAAAACACTTGAGTGGGTGAATAGTGTATATCACGACGAATATTGAAAATTTAAAAGTGATTAAAAATTTCAATAAAAGCGTGGAAGTAAATAATCACAATCCAGAGAGGAGCAAACACAAACACAATGATTTATCGTGGTTCGTATCTTCTTGATCCTATGTCCCGTCCCCTACTCACAGTAGAGATTTTCAATCCACTATTAGCACTTGCTCTCCGCAAGCAAACAACATACAAAGATGCCAACACGGGAAGTGTTGTAAACTTCTACAATCTCTTCAACAAGAGATTCTGCCCATAAAAAGAAAAGTAAGAAAGAATATCACATATAGCCTTGATGATGTGAGAGTGGAATCGCAAGGAAGGTGAGAGATCTTCAAGGTTTCTTGATGAGAAATTTGGTAGAAACACACTTGAAGATGGATTTTTAATGAGGCAGAATTTCTGCAGTATGATAACAATGAAAATCTGAAAAAACAGATCATCTCTTTAAGAATGAGAGAGAGTGAATGATTTCGTATAAATGATAGAGGGTTTGGGCTCTATTTATAGGCTAAAGGGATGACCAAATAACTGTCTAATAACTGCCTAAAATGGTTCGTAAAAATAAATTGTCAGTCCAAAAATTAGTCGACTAGAAGGGCCACTTATCGACTAGGCCTGGAAAATGAACTGGGAATTGGCAGTTGTAACTGACTTTAGTCGACTAGGAAACTTGTATTAGTCAACTACAACTATAAAATGGTCAGAATTGTAGCCGTTTGAGATAGTGATAACCGACTCTTTTTGACTAAAGAGTCTGTTAGTCGACTAAAACTGTAACTAACAAAGGGATAAAAATATGTCTGTTGGAATAACTAACTCTTAGTCTACTAGGGAAAATTATTAGTCGATTAGGACCAACAATTATGAATTTTTACCAGAAAATGATCCTGTCTACTAAGGAATAGTTCTGACTAAGAAATTGCGATTTTGTGAAAATTGAGCTAGATGCATTAGTCGACTAAGAGGATTTGTTAGTCGACTAATAAAGTATATGACGTGGTGTTTTGAGTAAGTCCTAAGTTGCTAAAATAGATCATCATCAAGACTTTCACAAGCTACAAGTATATGCAAGAAGAAAAATAAAGAATACATAATTTACAACAAGATACAAAATATAGATTTTGAGCTTTGTCTTGCTTGTAATGCTTTTTGCAATATGTGTTGTCTTTTAGATGATTGTCTTATCTGAATGTAAATTTGTTGAAGCTAATAATATGCATAGATAAAGTTAGTATATACAAATTATATATATATATATATATATATATATATATATATATATATATATATAGGTTGACTAGGATCCATTCGGATGGATCAAACATGCGGATCCATCCAAGTGGAATTTAAAGCTAGACATTGTAAATAGAAAATCCGACCGTTGGATGTCTTCTAACATGTCTAAACTAGCTCCAAAAAAAATTTCAACTAATTTGGACATGTTTTGCCTATGCATCAAGTGGTTGCAAAATCGATGTTTTTGAATAGTTATAAAATCGGCTAATTTTGCAACCACTTGATGCATGGGCAAAACATGTCCAAATTAGTTGAAATTTTGTTTGGAGCTAGTTTAGACATGTTAGAAGACATCCAACGGTCGGATTTTCTATTTACATTGTCTAGCTTTAAATTCCACTTGGATGGATCCGCATGTTTGATCCATCCGAATGGATCCTAGTCAACATATGTATGTATGTATGTATGTATGTATGTATGTCAACATATGTATGTATGTATGTCTGTCTGTCTGTCTGTCTGTCTGTCGATTGTTTGTGAGCACTGAAAAAATCAATTTTCATTTTCCAACGATTATTATGAGCACTTGAATTTACGAAATGAGTGACTTTATGACGTGAATTTATATTTGCACTTGAATTTACGAAATGAGTGACTTTATGACGTGAATTTATATTTGCGTATGGGTCAATGCGACATAAAGGGTGTGAATGGCAGGACCCATGCCTATGGGCACAGGAATCACTAGTGTGTATGTTGTGTTTCCTTTTATATACTTATGTAAGCGTAATCATCAAAACTTTATGGAGAAAAAATCAATTTTCATTTTCCAACAATTATTATGAGCACTTGAATTTACGAAATTTATATTTGCGTATGGGTCAATGCGACATAAAGGGTGTGAATGGCAGGACCCATGCCTATGGGCACGGGAATCACTAGTGTGTATGTTGTGTTTCCTTTTATATAATTATGTAAGCGTAATCAAATGTCAGTATTCAAACCCATGGTCTCATTACATATTACCATGGTCTCATTACATATTATTGTTCTGTTTGTCACCCACATTATGTTCCCTTATATGTCTTTTGATCAGGATGTCATCCACTAGTGCTGCACAAAATGAGAAAATCGGGTATCATGAGGATGAAAGCGTGGTTCCTTCTGCTTCCAACTTACATGCAACTGATGATGTAAATATGGAGGTTGAAGAAGAGGATGAAGAAGATGAGGATGTTGATTTCAATCCATTTTTGAGAGGAGATTCTCCTTCTGAAGCCTCTTCTAGTTTAAGTTCCGAGAATGAAGGTCCGGGTGATAATTTTGAAAGAAATTCCTGGAGCTCTTTAAATGGGAAAGATGCTGGTGCATTGTTGAGACCGCCGGAGGAGACACGAGTTTGTGAGGATGAAGAAACTGTGATGCAAGCTACAAATCATGTCATAGATGAGATTTCATGGAGCACAATGGAGAAGGAGATGGGTCCATTGTTACAGCAGGGAGATGAACTTACCCACGGTGAGGGAATTAAGGAATTGTCTTCTAGGAGTGGCAGCAATGGTGCCAATTTCATGAGTAGAGATGGAACGTCCCAAAAACCCATTTCACAGATTGAAGAAGAGGATGCTATCTGCAGGCGAACAAGAGCTCGCCACTCACTTGCTAACTATACACTTGAAGAACTGGAGACCTTCCTTCAAGAATCAGATGGTGATGGTGACATTCCCAATGGCGATGATGAAGAGGAGTACCGCAAGTTTCTTGCAGCTGTTCTATTGGAAGAAGCTGATGGTGAGAATGAAGGTGAAGGTGATGAAAATGTTGACGAGGATGAAGATAATGATGCTGACTTTGAGCTTGAAATTGAGGAGGCACTGGAGAGCGATGTTGACGAAGGCCTTGATTACAACAGAAGAAAAGATAGCAAGCTAGAGGTAGATGCTCATATTCCGGTGACTAGGCAGAAGAAGCGCTTAAAGGAATCTGCCAAAAACAAGAAAACTCTTTTGGGACAAGCGAAGATGCCATTACGCCCTTTGATGCCATATGAATCAACTATTCATGCATCTTCTTTTCCATCACAAGGATGGCAATTTTCATCTCATGTAGCCATCCCTCAGTACTCGTCATCTGCTGCTAGTGCTGATATAATTATTGGTTTTAATGCACAACAAATAGGACAGTTATATTGTCTTGTACATGAGCATGTTCAACTTCTCATTCAGATTTTCTCAGTTAGTATTCTTGATCCTTCTAAGCAAGAAGTTGCAGGTGGGGTCCAAAAGATGATATTAGAGATGAATTGTAGGCGAGAAGAATCATTAAGACAGAGGAAAATCCCATATCCTGAATTCTGTTTTCACCGTCCTAATCTTCAGTCCTCCCTGCTGTTCGACTTTCACCATGCTGCTAATAGCTGTTACTGGGCGCCTTTAATAGACAACCCTGTGCTGTCTGTTCTTGATGTTGCTCCACTTCGTCTGGTGAACGGGTTCATGACTGATGTTTCTGACAGTAGGTGACTTGATGAACCCTTGGACCTTTGTGTATTATATTTATGGTTGCCTATTATGCTTTGCATCTTTATTGCTATATTTAATCAATATATGACAGCCGTGTTGAGGTATAGGCGAAGCCATGTGGAAGATGTATCTGATAAAAGCTACTTGATAAGGGTGCCTCTTTTTCCATTGCCGACATTGGAGTCTTCTAGCAATCCAGATAAGGATACTTCTGGAGGAACCAATACAATGTATTCACATGCACTTTCAGCTCTTCAGGCTTCACCTGGTCAGGCAAATTCAAAAAGGTCAATGGCTTCAATGCTTGTAGAAAATACGAAGAAGGAATCCGTGGCTCTTGTCCCAAAAGATATTGCCAGTTCAGCACAGCAGTTTTATCATCTGTTTAATGCTGCACTTTTTCCTCATAAACCTCCAGTACAATCTCTTGCCAACCGCGTGCTCTTCACTGATGCCGAAGACGGGTGTGTTATATTTTACTTTTATTAATGAACATTTAGATGTAACTTGTACTTTTCTATTTAGTTTCGTCATGTCCATTCTTCAAATGCTATATCCGTTAGTGTTGTTTTTAGTGATTAAGCCGAGTCTTAGCTTCTATTTTTATTATGCCACTTGTTGGCATTTGGTTTTTGTTGGCTCATATAATCTCGCAGAGAAGAATTCAAATACCACATAGCGAATTTATCCTTTTTATCCCTCATCAATTTAGTCTGGAAAAAAAATGTGGAGGGCTGCTCCTTAGTTTCGTACTTGAATTGCATACCCAATATGGTGGGCTTTCCTACTTGTTAACCAGTATTTTAGGTTCGATGTTGATCTTTCTTTTTAAAGTTTCATACGAAATTGGCACCATAAATTAGAGGGGTGATCTCGTGTTGACAACAAGTAATATGATTTCTTCTCATGCCCGAGGAACCTAAGTACCATATCGAGCTCTGCAGCTGACCCCATTTTGATTGGAGAAGGCATGGGTCATGATTATGACTAGGCATGCATATGCTGCTTCTTTTAAAGAGATTGGAGCAATAAAATGGGTCTTGTATTCAAAGGTTGGCACTTCCCTACAATGCAATGCTTTTAGTTGGATATTGCATGATGAATAATTTCCATTATATTGAATAATTACAAAGATATCGGGACATAAATTTTTGACGTTTCATATTTCAGTTCTAGCCTTGTGCTTAAAAAGCTTCTCCTAGTAGGAATCTATGTAGCATATGTACATTTCTTGTGAAGCTGAACCTGTATCTATGACGACACTCGTACAAACACTTCTAGGATACTTTTCGAATGCATGTTGGACACTTTGCAATACTTGCCGAACACGTGTTGGAAGCAGTTACTTCTATACTTTTATATTCTGTGGGGTTATGCTTATATTTTCATGTAATTTTGTGGGTTATATTTGTGATTTTGTGTATACTTAAGAGTTAAGACAGTCAAGTAGAACATGCACCTACAAGGTGAACTTATCTAAATTATTTATTTTAAAATCATATTGTTTGATAAAACCTTCTTTATTTTGTTTGTTATGTGTACCCGTTATATATATATATGGGTGATCTTGTGTGAAAATTTTGCACTTGACCATCATGCGAATTAAATTTTTTTGAATTTTTTTGTTATTCAATCCATACAATTATATACCACATGGAAAATAATAGGTGAATCCTAAGGGTATTTGACTATTGATTCATCCATTACAAAATTTAACAGTTTCAGAACAATAGAACTTTTTGTATGCCTTGATCGAGGGTTAAATTCCATTATTTTCCACCAATTTTTGTGGGGTGTATAACTTTATGAAGTGAAGCATGTAATTTTTTTTGAAAAAATTTCAAAAAAAATACTTTGCGCGGACACAAGAAAATCCACAAACACAAAAATGGGGGTTTTCATGTGTGAAAATTTTGCACCAGCATCCGAGCGAAAGGATTTTTTGAATTTTTTTGAATTTTTAATGATTTAATTCATACATTTATATATCTTAAGGAAATTAATGGGTGAATCCTAGGGGGTTTGACCATTGATTAAGACATTACAAATTTAATAGTTTCATAATAATAGAACTTTTGTATTGAGCTGGTCATGTAGTAAATATAAGGGGGATTTTTATGATTTTTAATAGGTGTGTGTATTAATATATCTATTTTACATTTGACAACGTTTTTTGAATTCTAGGGCTGACTAGGACAGGCTGACTAGGGCAAAGGGGTTGATAGAAAGACGGCTTGGATTTAATCTTGAGAAATGAATGGTTGAGATGAGATTCTGTGCAAAGTTTTGGAGGGAAAAAAATTTCTTGGGAAATGAAAGTTTATGGGGAAAGGAAATTTTTTGGGAAATGAAAGTTTCTGGGGAATGTCAGAGTGCAATTAATGCATTTGGGGAAAAGACTTTAACTTGCACTTAATGCTGCAGATTGAATGTTGTGCAGATCGAATGATCTCTCCCTCAACGCGGGGCACACCGTCTCTTCGACGCTTGTGGCAACAAGATGAGAATAATTTCCAGCGTCGAAGTTTTTTACGCTAATTTGTTATCCCGCGTCAAAGGCGTCTGTGCCGAATTTGTTGTTTCACGCCGAAAGCGCTAGCGTCGAATTTGTTGTTCTGTGTTGAAGGTGCATGCGTCGAATTTGTTGTTCCGCGCCGAAGGCGCCTGTGGCGCTAAATTTTGTTTTCTAAATTTTAATATTTTTTGGGAAACAAAGATTTCACGGGCACAGATTTGTTCCGCTAAATTTTTGGGGAACAAAAATTTGAACCGTACCCGCCGGCACAGGTTTTTGGGGGAACAAAAATATGAACCGTGCCCGCAGGTATGGGGTTTTTACGCTAATTTGTTGTTCCGTGCCGAAGGCACCCGCATCGAATTTGTTGTTCTATGCTAATTTGTTGTTCTGCATCGAAGGTGCCTGCGTCGAATTTGTTGTTCGGCGCCGAAGTCGCTTGCACTGAATTTGTTGTTCAGTGTCTTAGGTGTCTGTTCCAAATTTGTTGTTCCGTGTCGAAGGCGCCTGTGCAGATAAATATTTTTACGCTAATTTGTTGTCCTTTTAAATTTTAATAATTTTTTGAGGAACAAAGATTTCGCGGAGAAAATCTTAAATGGACCGTGCCTGCGGGCACGGGTTATGACTAGTGTATATATATAAAACATTTGACAACTGTTTTTAAATCCTAGGGCTGACTAGGACAAGTTGACTAGGACAAATAGGTTGATAGGAGGATGGTTGAGAAATCTTGGAAAATCAACGGTTGAGATGAGAGTTTGTGAATTTTTTTGGAGAGAAACAATTCTAGGGAAATGAAAGCTTCTGGGGAAATGAAAGTTTCGTGGGAATAACAGAGTGCACGCAATTAATGCATTTTGGAATAAAACTTTAACTTGCACTTAATGATGCAGATCGAATGAATGCTGATACAGATCAAATGATCTCTTTCTCAACGCGGGGCCCACCATCTCTTCGACGCATGGTGCAACAAGATAAGAATAATTTCCCGCGCCGAAGGCACCTGCACCGAATTTGTTGTTCCGCGCCGAATTTGTTGTTCTGTATCGAAGGCACACACGCCGAATTTGTTTTTCCATGTCGAAGGCGCACGTGCCGCTAAATATTTTTACGCTAATTTGTTGTTCTGCACAATTTTGGCTGTGGAAATAATTTTTTGGGAACAAAGATTTCGCGGGGGAAAATCTTAAATGAACCCTGCCCGTAGGCACGGCTTATGACTAGTCTATATATTAAAACATAACTGGTTTTGAATTCTAGGGCTGACTAAGACAAACAGGTTGATAAGACGACTTGGATTTAATCGTGAGGAATGAATGGTTGAGATGAGATTTTGTGGAAAGTTTTGGAGGAAAAAACATTTCTAGGGACATGAAAGTTTCTGGGGAAATGAAACTTTATGGGGAATGAAAGTTTCTTTGCAATAGCAGAGTGCACACAATTAATGCATTTGGGAAAAAAACATTAACTTGCACTTAATGCTGCAGATCGAATGTTGCTGCAAATCGAATGATGTCTCCCTCAACATGGGGCCCACCGTCTCTTCGACCCATTAGCCAACGATGAGAATAATTTTCCGCGTTGAGGGCGCCCGCTTAATTTTTTACGCTAATTTGTTGTTCTGTGCCGATTTTTAACGCTAATTTGTTGTTCCGTATTGAAGGCGTCCGAGCCAAATTTGTTCTGCACAGAAGGCGCCCCATGCCGCTAAATATTTTACGCTAATTTGTTGTTCTGCGCAATTTTGGCTGTGGAAATAATTTTATGGGGAACAAAGATTTCGCCGGGGAAAATCTTAAATGAACCGTGTCCGCGGGCACGGGTTATGACTAGTGTGTGTGTGTGTGTCTATATATATATATATACATATATAGAACAATGTGTTATATATATATAAGCTCTTTTTGCACAAGATATATGTATGTATGTATTCATTACAAATTTAATGTATGTATGTACGTAATGCATGCATGCACACAAGAAAATACACGTGCACATAGTGCACAGGGGCTGGAAAAAAATCGGAGGGAAGCAAGGGGTAAAGAGAAAAAAAGAGTGGATGTGTGGAGAGATTGTGTCGGGCCGTAAAACACAATTTAATGGGTTTGAGGGGTGTTTTTTGGGTTTTATTAAAGGGGGTGGCACACTTGTTATTAAGAGGAAGATGGGGTTTTTTGTTGTTAGGGGGAAGCCATGTAGCATGCCACACGGGACAAAGGTGGGGCCCACACTTTGTCCCATTAGGACAAAGTGCTCATTTGTATAATAGAAATATATTATGATAGCCTTGTCACAGTACCCTACCGTTTGTAAAATTTGCCATATCCTGTGTTCGTACCATGTCTATGATACCTACATAGGAACCCCCACACCTAGTATTTGTTCTCTTTGTTTTCGTTGTAATGTTTCCGCTGGACATCTGCCATGATCTTTTAGAATTGAGACATAGTAAAGTTATGCTAATAAATATTTTCAACTTTTTGGGTTTGTCTGGATGACTGGGATAGAAATCCAATGGATTTTGTATGAGAAAAAGTCCATTGGGACACACCTATAATCCAAAGAATAGAAATCCTTTGGATTAAAATCCAAAAACTACGGTGGATGACATGTTACTTCAACCACACATCATTAATTTTTGTCAAAAAATTGCTCCGTAGCCAAGGAAAATCCTTTGGAGTAAAAAACGAGAGGTCACGACCTCTTTTTTCTAACCCAAAGGATTCAGCCATATTTTGGATTAGCTTCCTCTTCACTCCCAGTTGATTTTGTGTCCATTTATAAATGGGAAGAGAATACTATGGAAAGAAAGTGTTGGTTAATACCATTGTGTTGTGTAGGAAGGTCACTAAGGATTTTGTTCTTTGAAATGCTGTAGGCTCATAAATTTTATTTTTATGTCATTTTAATCTTTTTATATAGACCGTAGTTCCATTTGGTGCAAGAGTTTCTGTTGCAGCAATGTGAGGACGATTTGCCTAGATGAAGAGAAGCAACATTAATCCTCGAAAATATGCGGCATTATGATGAATATATTTGCGGACTACATAATTACTAGTAAATTAAAAACTTGAAGGATATGATGGTTGAGATCCAAAGCAGTGGTTAAAATATGGTATCATCTTGACGCTTGCTGATTATTAGCTGTTATTCCAGATTTTCATAATTCGGTATTTAAGTGTCTTGAATTGAAAATCTAATCTTTGCTTTGAGAAAAATAAAACTAAAATGTCCATTTGTTCCTTGAATAAATAATGACAAATTCAACATTTTATTTTCTTGGGTTGTCTACTTCAAATATTAAATTACGCATGGTGATGTATACATAATCATAAACGAGAGTTGCAGTATCAACTACAAGTTTCATGTCAGAGTTTACATAAGAGGAAAGATGGTCACGGTTTTACAAAACTATGGACACAGATAGCCCTTCTCTTTAATTTTTCTTATGATCACTCTACATATGTTGAGTGGGATGGGAATCAATTATAGAAAAATTAAGGGCCAATGTTATTCTTACTTTCTCAGAATTTTTAACTAGAAGATAAAAGCATGAATCTGGATGATCTCTGTGTAATTAGTTGGCGAAGTGGGGGTTACAATTTCTTCTGCCAGACTGGCACAAGGGCTGCCCTGGGTATCTACTAGAAATCCATCAATAATTTCATTGGCGGGAACATCAGAACTCTTTTACCTTCTAGATCACCATGTGAAAGCAACCTAATAGCAGGAAAATGACCTAAGCGTTGCCAAACATATTTGGCTAAGGTCCTATGTGTCCTTTTATTTTGAGGATGAAGTCAAATATTATTGACACCAAACTGCATTTCAACTAATTGATGCACTGTAAAAATGGATTTTTTCCTTATTCCTGTTGGACAAATAATTCTTGTCATTGTAAAATTTGATAGTCGATTATAAGTTCTTTTCAATTAAGTCATGTTCTCGAGATATTGAATTAATTTTGGCAAATGCGTCCTTCCTAGTAACCATCTAGAAAAGTGTACCACCTTGACCTTCTGATAGTGAGTATTCTTGCAGCTGCTTGCAGTAATATGTCTAATTTTGATGGATATGATTGTTTGCCACTGGTTTCCTGCTTGAACTTGGAATTTCCAAACTAAAAATGTTGAACTTTTTGCTCACTAATTGTTTCCCCATTCATGGTTAATAGTATCTTGAGGAGACAGCTTCTGGAACACATTTCTATGAAAAGTATGTGTATGATCTAGTCTTCTCTTAAATTAGCGATAACAACCTTACTTTAATAGAAAATATCCATAAAATTATATTATCACTGGCAAGTAGCACCAGAAAGTGGTGGTCTTCGATGGCTTACCACTTTACAGACTTCTAAATATTGTGTTTCTGCTACCAGCTGGAATCTCCTATGGAGGTCCAAGAATTATGAAAGTGCTGAAAATGTAGGTCAAGGGACAATGTGAGATTCAGCTTTCTTTCATCAAAATTCCTTTCTGTGAGATTTCTATCAGAAAACATGATACCAGGTTATGATTTAATTTGGGTGAAAGAGCATACACAGCATGGAATAACCGATTCGAAAAGTTGAAATCCTCATTGAGCATTCCGTCCAGAAAGTTATGTAAATGCAAGCTTTGCAGTCCATTCTTTGTTCTTAAGTGTATGTTGCTTCATTGTTGTGGAAGGATCATACATTTTATTCATAATTGATATTGCACAAGGAATATCTGAAATAAAAATTTAGTCAAACCTTAAAGATCATGTACTATACGAAGCAAAAGTCAATTCTACCAGCATAAATCAAGAGAAGCATTCGGTATCCCTTGAATCTTTTTTGCATGTGTTTATACGACATAGGTCATAGGAATCCCTTTTGCTGAGAAAAAGGGATAGTCCATTTCTTTCTTTTTTTCTTTTCATACCTTTCAATTTTGGAAATCTTGCTGCCCATGATTCAGTAAAGGGAGAAACTCAACTTTTCCCCTAGTACTTGATGGCTAAAGAGAGAAGAATACTTCGAGTGGACATTTGTCCACGTACTTCAGCATAAATTATTTACTTAATTTTTTTCTACCTCAGTCCATAAAGGGATGATATTTTTCTCATGACAAAGATGAACAGAGAAGCATGCTGCTGGCTCCAATGAAGCTCCAATACTGCCGCTGTTTCTTCTTCTTCTTCTTCTTCTTCGTCTGTTTGTTTCTCTCTTACTAATCATGTGCTGTTTCTTATGTTTGCTTCTCTCTTAACTATCGTTCCGTCACATTCCTTTTGGGGTTAATAGCTTTATGCAATGAGCATTATTATGAATAACATACCAAGATGAATAGTTAGGGTTTTATTAACTGCTTGGGATTAGTGCTCATACCATCAGACATATTTGTCCATCTAATGTCAAATACAATGTTCAAGTTTTGGTTAGTGGTTACAATGCTTAGCATATAATCCCCCGAATATGTCAATTGGACATACTATTCACATTTTGCTCATCATACTAGTGCATGATTCTAAAGTAGTGTCCAAGCATTAAGCAGTCATGTTGTTTCTCTATATTTTGTGTTATGATTTATAATGAATTTGCTTGGTGTATGAATTTTTGATTATGAAATGCTTTATCTTCATTTTTTAAATCCCTTGCAGACTACTGGCAATGGGGTTAATGCAGTACAACAACGATTGGGCAGCAATCCAGCAGCACTTTCTTCCTTGTAAATCCACTCATCAGGTGTGTTTCAATTCCTGTTTGTAATCATCACAATTGGAACATGAAATTATTGTTCCAATGCCTTGTATTGGTTTTAGGCCTCTTATCTCCAAGATACTATTTCCTCACTAGATCTTGTTTTTTATTGCTTTTGGCTGTGTCCTTCAATTATCATTTTTTTAAAAGCACAAGAAGTTTTTATTATTAATAAGAAAAAGTGAAGAGTTTGTGATATTGATTTCTTGAAAGAAACTTGCAGTAATAAACGTTGAAAAAGTATCATGTTAGGTGGATAGAGTCGAAGATCAATGGCTAAAAATGGTTTGAGGATAGAACTTCCTATGGCAATGTTACAGCAAGCTAGTTGCTATATTCGTTTCAAAATGTGCTGCTTAATGGTAATGCAGGTGATAAACATAGGATTTGAGGAGAATAGAACAGATATTCAACCAATCTTCTCATACTTTGATATATATAGTCTCATAACATGTACAGATAACTGATAGAATTTATGGCAGAATTAGGGGTGTTTTATTGATAATAAACTGAATCCAACAAAGATATGGCCTCTAATTCGAGAGGAATGCCAATTCTCTCCCAACTATCTAAGGAAACAATGAAACTACTATTCTCTCTACAATAATCAACATCCCCTAATGACCTCTTCTATCTTATTTAAACAATAACAATCACTAATTATGTAATTAGCCAAAAGACTAAACTATCGATCCCTTGTATTTGCGCCGCCGCCCATATGTGATGATTGGCCTAACATTACTCCCCTCCCAACGAGACACTTTGTCCTTAAGGTGAAATTTCGGAAATTTTTGTTGGATTGTGCCGAACGGCTTCTACATCGCTTCATATTTTGAAAGGTCCTTCCACTGGATCAACACTTTTTTTAGTACCCGACCCTCCTTGGCGTATCCCTTTCAATTCGGTCGGTTCTAGTATCGCCTTCATGTCATCTGTCAAGATCGGCGAAAAAATTGCGATGGTGTGTGATCACCAATTGATTGGCAGAGTTGTGAGACATGAAAGACTGGATGTATAGTAGAGGTCGACAACAATTTCAAGCGATAAGCCACCATTCCAATCTTCCCTCGACCTGGTAAGGCCTAAAATACCGTTGCGCTAATTTCTCGTTCCTTATGTGCGTCAAGGATCTCTTGTGATAATGTCGGAGCTTCAGATAAACCCGGTTGTCCACTACAAACTGCACATCCCTTTTGTGGCCATCTGTCTGTTTCTTCATGACCTGTTGTGTCTGTCAAATGTCGATTCAGCTCCTCCAAAGTCATATCCATCTCCTTCAAATACTGCTCAACATGTGATACTGGTGTGGAATTGTGGTCATAATGCAATATGTGCGGAGGGTCTTGCCTGGATATGATCTTAAAAGGGGTTGTTTGAGACAGTATGATATGAAGTGTTGTATCGATATTCCACCCAAGCTAACCATTTCACCCATTATTTCATCATATCAAACACAACACGGCAAATATGTATCTATATTCCGGTTAACCACTTCTATCGATATTCCACCCAAGCTAACCATTTCGCCCATTATTTCATCATCTCAAACACAACACCACAAATATGTATCTATATTCCGGTTAACCACTTCTGTCTAACTGTTCGTTTGAGGGTGGTATGTTGTGCTCTATTTCAGAACTGTTCCATGCATCTTGAACAATACCATCCAAAAATGGCTTAAGAAGATGCTGTTGCGATCAGTTACTATCAACTCTGGAATCCAATGCAAGCGGACCGCCTTTCGTGTAAAGGCGGTTGTTATAGTCACAATAATGTAGGGGTGCCAAAGGGCCACAAAATGCGCATATTTATTGAGGCGGTCCACAGTAACAAAAATAACAGAGAATCTCTCTGAGCGTGGCAACCCTTCAGTGAAGTCCATCACGACTTCCTTCCAGATCCAGTTTGGCAAAGCCTATGGCTGCAACAACCTTTCTGGCACCATCGCCATATACTTATGATGTTGACCGACATCACAACCGGCCATCATTTTCTACCACATCCTTCTTCATCCCTATCCAATTCAGCTCCGTGGCCAAACATCGGCGTCTTGAGGACCCTGGAGTGTCCTCTAATGGTGTTTACATGGAACTCATGTAGTAACCTCGAAATATGGGTAGATGTCTGGGGTATAAGATAAGCCGGCCCTCATATAACAATCGTTGCCCGTCCAACAAATAGCACGGATACTCTGTCAAGCCGTGCAATATGGCAGCTTGGATCTTTGCTAAGCCCTCATCTGTCTCAATCTTCTGTAACAAGGGATCCCAATCAAGTATTACGAGAACAGACAGCTGTCAACTGTGGTTCCTCTCCCCGTCTGGAGAGGGCGTCGATCGCCTTATTCTCTAACCCTGATCTCAACTGGGTCTCGAAATCATATTACAACAACTTGGAGAGCCATCATTGATGTTCTTTCACCATCCGCTGCTCTAATAAGAACTTGGATGCTTGATGGTTATATAATATTTTGATAATGTTTATGTAAAGCCATGTTTTTATGTCCCATGTTGAAACACTTATGTTTATAGTTATGTATGTTTAAAACATATGGCATGTTATATTTGGATATGTTTATGTTTATGCTATCTCTTGTGTATTGGACATGTTGGATATGTTGAATTGAGCTTATTTTTCCATCTCCAGGTGGCTTAATATTGTTGAAATTCTTATGGAGATACACTTGTTGGATTATGATTATTGTTGATTGATGATAATTGAGCATGTCAGTATTATTGATATCCCATGCTTATATCAATTCAAGGGAATTGACATCTTTTAATATATCTATCATTTTTGTTCAATGCAACTCATTTATCATTCGATCACAAATATTTTTCATGGCAACACTTTTATTATTGAAGTTTATGAAGTTTGAAGGCTTGATTCACAAGGAAATTTCATGAATCTTGAGAAAAATATTGAGATATTGAGTCATCCTTGTGAGTTGAGTTTCGTGGTTCATAAAATTCAATATATTGTGATATATTTATACATCACTTTATTGATGGTCTTTCACCCTTTCTTTTATCATGATATATATGGGGAGAAACATTGAATGATTTATATTACTTTATTTGTCTCAGAGAAATAATGCTTGCATTTAAAATATAATTTAGGGGGATAAATTCATAATATGTTGAGTTAGTCATATGCTTCATGATTAGACACTTGGTCATATATTTATCATTTGTTCTCAATATGTGGTTATGCTTGAACTCATACACATTCACAATGATATAATATGGATTTGTGCTTCATTTATGCTTATTCTAACATGCAATGATGCAGTTGGAGTTCAAAGCTTATTGCTAATACCATGCATCATTGTAGGGGGGTTAGCGTAATTTTTTGAAATTTCATATTATTTTATATTTTATATCATTTATTTGTCATCTTCAAAAAGGGAATGAATGTCAGATAATGAGACACACCAAGTGTAGTTTTGATGATGATTAAACAAATGAAGGTACTAATCATGATTAATGAGTGTGTAGGTCTAAAGATTATTTCATAACAATGATTTCAAAGCATTTGGAGAATGTTAACCAACGGACAATGCTCAAAAGCTTGAAGACATTTAAATTTGGAGCACATGGTCAAATATGAAGCGTGGAAGAAGCTTACTCAGAGGCAATCCAAACTCAAGAATCAAGACATGGAAGTGAAGAGTCAAAGCTACATTAAGAGCCCAAGAGTGTGCTAATATTGATGTAATTTTTGTTCATGTCTTAGATTCAATGTAGGCATTGAGATTGAAGCACCACACTTAGAAAAATGTTTTAAATTCACAAAAATATTTTGCAATGTTTAAAATCATTTAGATATTTTGTATTAGAGAGACATTGCAAGGGTGTTTTGGGAATCTTTCTTAGACAAATTTGATCCATATTTAAGGGGTTTGGCTGCGGCATTTAGTATGAATTATTAATCAATTTTAAGAGTTTTCAAAAGCATCTTAAGCCTTCTCTAAGACCTTCTAAGATTTTCTATTTGGCTAAAGTTTTCAATCTTTCTCAAAAGGTTGTAAGCAAAGTTTTCTTGGCCATTCTTGATTTCAATCTCTCACGCTTAATCTTGACTTCTTTGAGATTGAATCAAGTTTTTTTATTGATCTCTAAGTTTTAATCTTTATTTTCTAGAGATCAAAAGAAGTTTTCTTATAGCCATTCACAAACACACTTCTGCTTCAAACAATTGGTTATATGTGCAAGTTGTACTCATCTTCAAAAGTAAAAAAGGTTTGTAAAATCCATACAAGGGTGTGGTGGTGAGTAATTATATTTGGTCGTTATTGTTGTACTTGCGGAAAGCCTCAAGTGTTGAGGTCCTCACTTGGTGAGATTTGGTTTGGTGTTTTGGTAGTCCTCTTAGTGGAGAAGGGGTATTGGTATAAAAGCTCTCAAGTTGTTGAGGCAAGCTGCTCTCGGGTTTGAGAGTTGATAGCGGATGCTTGAGTAGGCTTAGGGTTGGCCGAACATGGTAATTCGTTTGTGTTACTTCTGTTGTGCATCTATATTTTTGATTGCTGGTATTTTGAGTTGGTGATTAAGTACCTAGTGGGGGTAACATTCATATGAGATTTAAGCATTTAAGAAAGATTAATTTTCAATTAATGATTATTATTTGATAACACTATTCAACCCCCTTTTAGTGCTGCTTGCCATCTACAGGATCCATGACACTTTCTTCTTGACCAAAAGAATTAGGCTTGAGAATGTGCTCGCACTTGGTTGGATGATCCCATCTAGCAACATCTCTATACCATCATCTCTACTTCATCCTTCTGCACATGAGGATACCGGTATGGTCGTACACTGACGGGCGAGATCTCCTGTCAAAAAAGGGCATGCTCATGGTCTCGCGACAGGGAAGCCTGTGTGGTTTTCGAAAGACTCCCTCGAGTCAAACCATGATCTGCTGTATCAATGCAAAAATATCTCTCTTCTGTTGACTCTCCTGCCAATTCTTACATCACCAGAAATCCGCCTCCTTTGGTCTGTATCGTCTTCACCATGGTCATCGAAGAAATTAATGTGCAACATAGGCTCGGGTCTTACTGTAGCGTCATTGGTGGATTCCCCACTTGGAATTTCATGCATTGCAATTTCCAGTCGACCTTTATTTCACCCAAGGACTGTAGCCACATTCGTGCTGCCCAGGGCCAAAGGAAGAAAATCCTCCAATACCTGAAATTCCTTCAACGATAAGATCAGCTCGTGACATATCCATCAAATCTGCTCAACCACCCATGTCCCTTTGACCACGTTGAAACTTACCGTATCCTCTTAATGAAGCTTCTGTTGGTCCATTATCCGGTTGGAGATTAAATTATTGGAAGCCACACTATCGATCAGCACTGTGCCGCTTCGTGATCTTTCTCGCTAATTTCATGGTGTGATTCGGTATAAATCTCATCACGAAATTTAGCGAGACTTTGATCACATCCATGTAAGGGTGCTCATCCTCTCCTACTTATTGACTTTTACGTCGTTTTATCATCACCGACAGCCAATACCTGGAGGGTGCGGTCTCGAAAGCGATGTCCAGGAGCATACTTCTTGTCACAATGAAAACACAATCTATTCGATTGCTTATTCTTTATCTCCGCTTCTATGAGGCGTTTGAACTTACTTTCATGTCACATCTTACTGTTGCTATCATGGTTGTCCGAACCCCATGGATGTGTCTTCTGTCCACCATTATATTCTTAGTACAGTAAGTGAGCCCGCACGATGCGCCCTTGGCATGCCGCTCCGCTATGTTTGTCCTCAATCATCTGTGTCAATTCCATTGTCTCGTATAGCCCCTTTGGTCTCAAAAGGCGTAGTTTGACTTGAATGTCTGCCTTGACCTCTTTCATAAAGTTTCCTTCCAACATTGCCTTTGAAATCTCTCTTACTCGGCTCGAAAACAATTCAACCATCTCACTATACTCCATGACAGTCCCCTCTTGCTTGATTGCAAATAACTGCTCGGTATATCACCTTTAAGTATTGTGAACTGCTCCAGTAAGCGATCCTTAAACTTCTCTGAAGATAACACGAATTGTCGTTGCTCTCTCTGTTGGGAACCAAGCCAGCACTCCCCCTCCAAGCATAAGGCCACCGACATCAGCTTCTCCTCCTCTGTAAGTCTGTTCATGACAAAATATCGTTTGATGTGATACACCCATCCATAGGTGTCCCTTTTGATGATCGGCATTTTAAGCTTACGAATGCACGAATTGACACCAAATTGTCCCTGTTCAGCTCTAAACTAGGATTTCCCGAAATTGAATTGATGGTATTTATTCTACTTGGAAGCCGTGGGGCCCTTAAAATCACCCATCAGAATCCTTTTATTGCGACCCCCTTACTGTTTGGTAACTTTGCTGTGATCTCGACCAAATCCGGCGGATCTGGCCATCTTCGGCTGAACCCATCCTTGACTGGCCTCTCAGCCACATCGCCACCTGTGGGGTCTCCAGCCTCCCCGCATGCACCCCAAATGGTCGGGGATGAGCGGCAGCTTCATCATGCGAAAATTGCGGGTATGGGCCGAAGTACGCCCACCCTTTGTCGGCGTTGTCTCGTCAGACGTCGTACAGTTTGGATCTGGCCATCCCACGACTCGGACTGGCCGTACGCATGCCAGTGCCCATGTTTGCCCATGCCGCACCCGAGGCCGTCGTCCTATCGCTCATCCAGGGTGAAATCTGCCCACTCCTTGTCGTGATCTCCTCGTTGGCCGTTGTTAGGCTTGGATTTGACCATGTCTGGCCTGATCTGGCCGCCCCACGATGCGGGAGGTTGTGCGCCCGCCTTGGGGGGCATTTGCCGGCATCGTGCGTGCCTCCGTCACTGGATCTGGCCTCCCCTGAGCCAGGCGGTCCGTCGCCAACGATCTTTCTCTGATCTAAGAGGATCCCCTCTCAACGCCACTCAGGTCCCCTCTTTGACCTTTTCGATGTCTCCCTCATTGACGATGGCTTTTCCTTTGAGGTGCACCCTCTGTTGTTGTGTCGCCCTCTCTGACGTCACCCCCACTTGGATCAATCCTTGTTGGAACAACGGCCGGTGGTGGGCGACTGTTCATCTACAGTAATTGCTTCAACATGGCCTTCAAAGATGAAAATCGTCGTTGGACCATTGTGAACCGTTTCTTCATCGTGTTCTTGAGGACATCCATCTCGTACTCCAATTTCTCTTCCAACACATCAATCTTATTTGCCGCCATTGATCCTAAATTCGAGTGCTTTGATATCAATTTGATAGGATTTAGGACAGAATTAGGGCAAAATTAGGGTTATTTTATTGATAATAAACTGGATCCAATCAAGATTCTACTACCTCCAATTCAAGAGGCTTGCCGGTTCTCTTCCAACTATCTAAGGAAACTATGAAACTACTATTCTCTCCATAATAATAAACATCCCCACTAATGATATCTTCTCTCTTATTTAAACAATAGCACTCACTAATTAGGTAATTAGCCAAAAATACTAAACTATCCATCTCTTGTATTCTTGCATCGCCATTGTATTCTTATGCCGCCGCCCATATGTGATGATTGGCCTAACAATAACAGGGGTCTAAGCCTAATAAGATTAAGCCCAACAATCTAATCTAACCTTAATCTTAACACACTCTCCCTCAAGGTTGAGCATATATATCTATCATGAATAACTTGTTACAAATTAATCAAAAGGACAACAGCTCAATTTGACTTGGCAAAAGATTGATTAGCTGATGGAGTGAAAGGAGTGCAAATTAACTTCTTGCTAATGATTTATCCGATGAAGTGAAATTTTTCTTTATGTGTTTTGTCCTTTCATAGAAGACTGAATTATTTGCTACGTAAATAACAGATTGGTTGTCTCAAAATATCGATATTAGCCTGTCATAGCTTGTCATCTTGGAAACCGAGCTTCCATAATAATGTCTTTAACCGAATCTTCTTACACGTCGTATGTGCCATATTCTGCCCTAGCACACGATCAAGATAATGATACGATTAGGGCTTTTTGTGGGGAAAAAGTTGGTATTTTTGGTGGTAGGACAAATAAAAGAGAGATTTTTTATATAGATTCAGATCTGAAAATAAAAAGATAAATACCCCAGTTCGAGAAGAGACAAACTCCTAACTTTCAATTTGAGATGAAAGTCTAAATTTCCAACTATTATCCGTGGACAAATTATCTAGGAAATAACCCAAGGGGATTAACAATTCAATTCAAGCATAAACCCCATTAGGGCCGGGCCGGCTATAAATAGAGGAAAATTACAGGATTGCTGAATTTACAAAAAAACCTCCTTAATTTCCGAGTTTACAAAAATGCCCCTGGGGCCAAAAATCCCAAACGCATCATTAACTCCGCCCTCGAAGAACCACCTTGTCCTCAAGGTGGTGCGTGAAGTGCGTGGACGGTTATTCCAAGTGAATGTGCTCCTGATCCTCCTCGCCAGCTTCCAGCTCTACCACGCCCTCTCTGTTCTCATCATTCAATATCAATATCTGCAATGTACAGTCACCACACCGGCGCCCTGGAGAGAAATTTTCGTCACACACGAAGCATAATCCCTTGGCACGCTTTTCTCCATCTCAGCCGTTGTCATCCATCGTATCTGCCCCTCTGGTCTAGCATCAATACCCTTCTCCTTGCTGGCCGCTGCTCCCCCTGTGGCTGCCTTCTGCCCCCCTACAGGTTCCTGCCTCCGAAATGAAGGGCATCCCCACATTCCTCTGGCTTTCCTCTCCTCTGCCAATCGGTCCTCCACCATCCGTGTTAGACCCATTTGCCCTCGCAAATCAGCAGGTCTCTGGATCATCAGCTCCGACCTGATGGTGGGTTTCAACCCTTTTATAAAGCACTCCTCAAGGGACTATCTCACTCCCCACAGACTTTACTGGCCAGCATCTTGAATTTCTTGATGTAGTCCCTCACTGTCCCCCTCCTGTCTCAAGGCATACAGCCTCTCATATGTGTCGCTAGTTTGCACCTCTCCAAAACGCTACAGTAGGAGTGTTGTGAACTCTGTCTAAGAACGGAAAGGCTCCTGCTGTTGTGTCCAACGAAACCATGACAATTCTTCTCCCTCCAGCAGACCCCTACTGTCTTAAGCCAGTCCATCTCATATACCATCGACACCTCAAAGTATTGCTCCACACGTTATATCTATGCATCGGGATCCTCCCCCTCAAAGATGTGCATCTTCAGCTTCCTAACCCGGTTCTTCGCAGAAAACCTTCCCTGTGCACCCCTCCCCTGCTGATAGTACTGGCGTCACAGCTAAAATGGGAGTGGGGGTGGGTACATCATACCCATAAGCTCTAACGGGGTTCCTGGCCCCTCTATGAACACCCTCCTACGTCGTGTCATCCCAAATTGCTCCTTCTCCATGATCATCGTCGTGGTATCGACTGTAGTTCTCATTGGGTGCCATAGGAGGACCATGGTGCCCCCTCCAATGTCCAGAAACCCCCCCGGGGCAATAGATGTGTCGAAGGTCATCTAAAAAATTGTTGTGGTGCTCATTGGGTTGAAAAAATCCGGTCGAACCATCGACGGCCCACCCTGTTGTTGAAACAACGCCGTTGGCCCTCTACCTTGGTCTTGCGGGGCTCGACGGCCCTCTCGAGCCTTCATAGGGGGCTGTCGGCCCCAGAAAGGTGCCGACGGCCCCTCCTGTAGCACCGTTGGGGCCTGTCGGCCCCCAAAAGGGGCCGCGGGCCCTCCACAGGCCTCGGCAGGGCTGTCCGAGCTTGCCGGGGTCCTGGAGGAACCGGCCCTGTCGGCATGTCCATGGGGCCGAATGGCCTTGTTGGTGGCTTCCGGGGTTCGCGAGTTTTTGTCCCTCCCTCGCGGCCTCCTCCTCTTCCTCCATGAAGTAGTTATCGGTGTCGGAGAGGAGTCCTTCTAAAAGTTCCTCTTTTTCCTTTTCCTTTGCCAAAGTTCACGCCTTTTGCTCCGGATCTACCTTTTGGGCGAGCGTCGCCGCCACACTTTGCTTCGTCGTCGCCGCGCTTTGATTGATGGCCTCCATAAGTTGCGCAAACCTCCGATCTGCAAGACTTGCTTGTTCATCCGTGCCTTACTTGATCCCTTGGATCTCGCCTTCCTAGCTTTCCTTGATCCCTTGGATCTTGCCTCCAAAGCTTTCAAATTTGCTTTCGAACCTTTCCAACTTCTCTTTCAACATGTCGATTATACACTTCGTTCGTGTGACCGTCATGGATCGACGGGCTCTAATACCAAATTGATACGATTAAGGCTTTTTGTGGGGAAAAAGTTGGGATTTTTGGTGAAAGGACAAATAAAAGAGATTTTTATATAGATTCAGATCTATATACCCCAATTTTGAGAAGTGGCAAACTCCTAACTTTCAATTAGAGTCGAGTGTCTAAATCTCCAACTATTGTCTGTGTACAAATTATCTAGGGAATAACCTAAGGGGATTAACAATTCAATTCAAGTATAAACCCCGTTAGGGCCGGCCCTAGGCTATAAATAGGGGGAAGTTACAGAATTGCTGAATTTTTGACAAAACCTCACTAATTTCCGAATTTACGAAAATGCCACTGGGGCCAAAAATCCCAAACGCATCAAATAACATTATGTTTTTTACTTTAGGTTACCAAGTTTCCTCCAATAAGTATGATAGTCTGACATAGATCTTATATCTTTTCTATTTTATGCATAGCTAGAATCAGACATCATGTAAAGCGACCTTACCTGGATATCTATTATACATTTGACAGTGTTTTTTGAATTCTAGGGCTGACTAGGACAAGCTGACTAGGACAAACAGGTTGATAGAAAGACGGCTTGGATTTAATCTTGAGGAATGAATGGTTGAGATGGGATTTTGTGAAAAGTTTTAGAGGGAAAAACCTTTCTAGGGAAATGAAAGTTTTGTGGGAATGAAACTTTAGGGGGAATGAAACTTTATGGGGGAATGCAAGTTTCTAGAGAAATGAAACTTTATGGGGAATGAAAGTTTTTTGGGAATAGCAGAGTGCACGCAATTAATGCATTTGGGAAAAAACAAAAACTTGCACTTAATGCTGCAGATCTAATGCTGCTGCAGATCTAATGATATCTTCCTCAACGCCAGGCACACCATCTCTTCGACTCATGGTGCAAAGATGCGCGTCGAAGGTGCCCGCGCCGCTAAAATGTTTTACGCTAATTTGTTGTTCCGCGCCTAAAGAGCCCGCGTCGGTTTTTTTACGCTAATTTGTTGTTCTGTGTCGAATGCGTCCGCGCCGAATTTGTTGTTCCGCACCGAAGGCGTCCGTGCCACTAAATATTTTTATGCTAATTTGTTATTCCGCGCAATTTTGGCTGTGGAAATAATTTTTTCGGGAAATAAAGATTTCGCAGGGGAAAATCTTAAATGAACCGTGCCCGCGGGCACGGGTTATGACTAGTGCTTTAATATTTTGCAAGATACTCAATGCTGCTCTTTTGTAAATTTCTCTAGGCTAATGCGTAAACTAGCTGGCTAACCCAACATCAAACAGATAATCCAGTCTAGTAACAGTTAAATATACAAGCTTTTCAACCAACCTATTGTTTGACGAGACATTTTCTAGCAAAGGATTAGAATCATCCCACAACTCAGTATTTGCTTTCATAGAAGTATGTGCAGGTTTGCAACCTAGTAATCTAGTATCATGCATGGTTTGAGGTATCGCCCGATACGTCTTGGTATCGGGCGTATCGGACCGGTATCGCCCAGTACCGGTCCGAAACTGACGCATGAAATCGGTATCGGCCGAAACCCTAGGGTTTCGGCCGGTTTCGCCCAGTATCGGGCGAAACTGGCAGAAACCCTAGGGTTTCGGCCAGGAAATGTGAAAGAAACAGACCAAAATCAAAAAATAAGAGGAAGAAGAAGAGAAACACGGAAGAAACTGAAAAAAACAGAAAATCGATCTTACCTCGCCGGGCCGCCGCGCCGCGCCGCCGCCTGCCGTCGCGCGTCACCGCCGCCTGCCGCCTCGCCTCACCGCCGCTGTCGCACCGCCTGCTGCCGCTCCCGTCCACTCCTGCCGCACCCGTGAGATAGAGAGAGAGAAGACCGCGTGTGAAGAGGGGGAGAATGACGTGCGAGAGAGAGAATTGGGAAATTTGAATGGTAAACTTGTAAATAAGTTATATGTATGAGTAGAGAAAGATATTTTATGGCAAACTTGTAAATAGGTGATATGTGCACAAAGCAAAATGGTAGGTGCGCAAAGCAACTCCAAGGCAAACTTGCAAATAAGTGGTACGTGCGCAAAGTAAAACGATGGGTGTGCAATGCAAACTTATAGCTACTTTAGTTTTTTTACGTATCTGATAGATTTTATGTATTTAAAACTACCGATACTGACCAACCGAAATCCACGTTCGATACCGCCGAAACGGACGATACCGATACCGAAACTTAAACTTTCGAGAGAGCGATACTGATACCGATACCGAGACCTCAAACCTTGGTATCATATAATCTAGTATCATGTAGTAACCAATGGCATACTTTCTTTACCATAGAACCACACCAGTCTTGTTACTTGCAACTTCTGTTCTTAGAAAATATCTTGACCTTTCCATATCATTTGTATCCAATAAGTCTGTAGGTTCTCTATGTAATTCCATGATAATCACTACCAGTTATACAAATATCAACATACATACCAAAATGATAGATTCCGAATCCTCTGTTGAATGAATACCGATCGATTGGAATGGCACCTTCCATAGCCAGCATCTCCAGCCACCTGGTTGGAATGGCACCTTCCATAGCCAGCATCTCCAGCCACCTGGTTGAACGTCTCAAATCAAGCCCAATGACACTGCTTCAGCCCATACATCACTTTTCTTAGCATAGATAATATTCTTTCCTTGAACTATGTACCCAAAAGGTTGCTGAATGTAAATTCTCCTCAAGATCACCGTACTGAAAGATGTTCTTGACATCCAACTTGAACATATGTCAGTGGTGATTAACTGATAGAAAAATTATCCAAATCGTATTCAGGCAAGCTATACGAGAGAAGCTCTTTAGATAGTCTATGACAGTGTTTGAGTAAAAGCCTTTAGGACCAAACAAGCTTGATACATATCCATCATCATATGTAGCTGATATGACACTTTATAATGGCGTCAAATTTTATACATTTGTATATATTAATTTTTGTGAATTCTTGGAAATTTTTCCAGAATTTTTACATGTTTATTTGTGTGTTAATCTGTAACCAGTTATTTCTCAAACCATAACCCATTTTATTAAACGCAACCCATTTCTTTCTTTAAACCCAACTTAATATTCTTTTAAACTCATAACCCAGTTATTTAGACTTAACACATTATCGTTTCTTAAAAGTCAAGCCCATGAACCAACATCTTCTTAAAACTCATTCATTTATTCTCAAGCACAAACCCTTTTACTTAACCCAAGCCCACTACCCAACACTCTAACCCATCACTTAATTTCTCTCTACACTCTCCCTTCATATTCACCGCCGTCACTCATTTTTCTCCCACTTACCTTGCGTGCATGTTCTCTCCATCTCCCCCTCTTCCGTGCATAACCGACGGCCCTTTACTCAACCCTAACTGCTCGACTCCACTATTCTTCCTTTATTTCTTCTTTCTCATCCTCTCCTATAAAACCCTAGTGAATTTCTATTTTTCAGTCTAAAATCTTTGCGGGTTGAGTTGTTTGGAGCTTCGATCTTGTCCTTGGGTGTCTGATCTTCCTCAAAGTCGTCTCTTTTTTACTTGGCAGTCGCATCCGCTTGTGCGGCAAGTTGGCGAGGTCGAGTGAGCTTTCCAATTAGTTTTCTGGCTATCCATCACTTCGGTGAATGGTAGATTTCATTAAGTTCAATTTTCCGGTCTCAATAAAATCGGACTTTTTAAAAAAATTATGATGATTATGTGATTTGTTATGGTGATCTTACTTGGACATGAAGTGTACAAATTTTTTTGGATAAATTGTTAATGAGGAAATGTTATATGCTAGGATGATAATTTTTTGAGCATCTTCATGCATACAATGTTTTTATTTGAGTTAAATTTTGGTGGTAAAATTGTTGACCATGATTGAATGATGAAGTTGTTATTTTGATGAAATTTTTTCCTCTTATAACAATGAATAATTGGAGCACACATTGAGATTGGGGATTGAGGGAATTTTAATTTTTAACAATATGATTTTTGTTTGAGGCTTATTGGCTTTTGAGCATCTTTCTTCCACCAAAATTGTTTGACCTTGCATTTGTTAGTCTAGTGCGGCCTTCTCTGTTGGGGGTTGACGGCTTCATTTGAGCTTGGCGGCCTCTTTATGGGTGATGCGGTTTGCCTCTTCCTTTTATGGGGCTCTGGATGCTAAGTTTGACTTCATTTTGTTGCCTTCATTTTTAGGGTTGTTGATGTTTTGTTTGCCCCATCCTTTTGAGACCCGTGGATGTGATAGGAATCAAGCAAATCTGAAATTATATTGAAGAAAAACACGATAAAAAGATAACTTTGGCTACAATTCTAGGAGCAACCGCCCTCCCAAGACGCCAATAAGCGAGGACATCTGCACTTTCCTAAGAACTCTCTCAAGAATAACTCAATAATCAAGCATAAAGAGATATGACGGCTACCCCTAGTTTAAGAATAAACACACTCTAAACAATTACAAGTTTGCCATTAAAATATCAATAAACCCCTTGGGCGCATACGCAGGCTGGCTGCGCGGGTCCGCCTCCTACTGTAGACTCGAGTCCCATCACTACTCCCTCCTCAAAGAGACACCTTGTCCTTAAGGTGGAAATCTGGGAATTGCTGCGCCATCACGTCCTTGGACTCCCACGTGCTCTCATGCTCTGGCAAATCCTTCCACTGCAGCAGCACCTGTCGATCTTCAGTGCTCCCTCTACGAACCCCCTTCAGCACCTCAGGCTCCAAGCTCACATTCATATCATCAGTCAACGTCTTTGGAAGGGCGGGTGAAGGTGTGTGGTCTCCGATAAACTGGCACGACTGCGATACATGGAATACCGATGGATATCAGATCCTGGGGGTAGTCTCAACCTGTAAGCAGCTGGTCCCACCCTGGCCTCGACCTCGATAGGCCCAAAATATCGCGGTGCTAACTTCTCATTCTTCCTGTGGGCCAAGGATATCTGCCGGTAGGGTCTCAGCTTCAAGTACACCATATCCCCAACTGCAAACTGCATATCTCTGCGGTGAAGGTCTGCCCTCGTCTTCATAATTTGCTGAGCTCTAGCCAGGTGGAGCTTCAGTTCCTCTAAAATCTGATCCCTCTCTGTCAGGTACTGCTCCACATTTGATACTGGTGTCGTCTCCTGCCCATAGTGCAGTAAATGTGGGGATCACGGCCATACCGGATCCTGAACGGTGTTGTCTGGGCTGCAGTGTGATTGGATGTATTATACCAGTACTCCGCCCATGCCAACCAACGAGCCCACTTGGGATTTTCTGAAATAAAACACCACAGATAAGTCCACACACTCATGTTGACGACATCAGTCTGGCCATCTGTCTGCGGGTGGTAGGCGGTGCTCTGCCTCAACAATGTATCCTGAAGTCTGAAAAGCTCCTGCAAGAATCTACTCTGGAACACCTTGTCCATATCAGAGACAATGTACTTTAGTGGCTCATGCAAGCGAATGACCTCTCTCACAAATACCTCCGCCACCGTCACTGCGTTGGAAGGATGTCGGAGTGGTATAAAGTGCACATACTTGCTGAGGCGGTCTACCACAACAAATATGACCGTATATCCTCCCAACAATGACAATGGCTGTAGTAATCCCCCAGAGCCATCGCCTAATACTTGTGACGCTGACAAACGTCACACTTTGCAACCATCCTCGCCATATCCTTCTTCATTCACTTCCAGTAGACCTCCTTCGTCAGCCTCTGGTAAGTCTTGGGACCCCAGAATATCCTCCTATGGCGTTGCCGTGGAACTCATGAAGTATGGTTGGTATATATGTCGAAGTCCTCAGCAGAACCAATCGCCCCTAATGTAGCAGTCATCCCTCCTGAATAGTATAATCTGGGTACTCCGTAGAGCCCTGCAATAGTGCCACCAGTATGCCTGCCAAGTCCTGGTCCTGCTTAACCTCATACTGCAGTGGCTCCCAGTCCTGTAGTACTGAAACCGCCAGTGTCGCCAACTCCACCTCTCGTCGCGAAAGGGCGTCTGCCACCTTGTTCTCTAGTTCGGGGCGATACTCAATCTCAAGCCTGTAACCCATCAGTTTCTGCAGTCACTTCTGATGCTCCTCTGCTACCATGCACTGCTCTAATAGCTATTTGAGGATCCTCTGATCTGTGCGCATCAGGAAACTCCTCCCCAACAAGTACGGTCTCGACTTCTGGATAGACAAGACAATGACTATCAACTCCCTCTTGTAGACAGACCATAGTTTGGCTCTAGCGGTCAACACCTGACTGTAATACGCAATGGGCCGCTGATCCTGCATCAAAACCGCTCCCAATCTGTGTCCCGACGCGTCCGTCTCTACCACGAAGGGTCTTAAAAAGTCTGGCAACGTCAAAACTGGCATGGTGGTCATAGCCTCCTTTAAGGCCTCAAATGCTGTCGTCGCCTCTTCACTCCAAATGAACTGGTCCTTCTTAAGTAGCTCGGTCAGTGGCCATGCGATAGTCCCGTATCCCTGCACAAATCTGTGGTAGTAACTTGTCAAGCCCGGGAATCTCTGCAGCCCCCTGAGGGTGGTGGGGCGCGGCCAGTCTAGCATCGCCGCAATCTTCGATATGTCTGCTGCCACTCCGGCTGTCGATACCACATGCCCTAGATACTCCACCAGTGAATAAGCACTTCTTTCTGTTCGCGAACAGCCGATGATACTGCATCTCTTGGAACACGACCTGTAGGTGGTCCAAGTGCTCTTCCAAGGTACGATTGTACACCAATATATCATCGAAGAAAACTAGTACAAATCGTCTCAGGTAAGTGCAGAATACCTTGTTCATCATGGCCTGAAAGGTAGCTGGTGTGTTAGTCAAGTCGAAAGGCATGACTAAGAACTCGTAGTGGCCCTCATGCGTCCTGAACGCTGTCTTGGGCATGTCCTCCCGTCGCATCCTCATATGGTGGTAGCCCGACTTGAGATCTATCTTGGTGAATAAGGCTGTCCCGTGCAACTCATCCATGAGCTCATCAATAACTGGTATGTGAAACTTATTTGGCACTGTCTCCTTGTTCAAGGTCCTGTAGTCCACACAGATTCGTCAGATCCCATCCTTCTTCACTAAAAGCACTTGACTAGAGAAGAGACTCACACTAGGCTGTATCACTCTCGCATGCACCATCTCTGTCACCATCCGCTCGATCTCATCCTTCTGATGCTGGGGATAATGGTAGGGTCTCACGCTGATGGGGGACACCCCTCCCGCAGTACTATGGCGTGCTCGTGATCCCTCGGCGGTGGAAGACCTCCTCGAACTAGTCCTTCAGCTGCTATACTTCTCCTGGGATGGGCTGCTCTCCACTAGCCTCAGCGCCCCCTCCCGTCAATGAATATAACTCCACTAAGTATCCCATGCTCTCTGTCTGAATGGTCCTCACTATGGTCTTCAGTGAGACCAATACTCTACATAGGCCGGGGTCCCCCTTAATGTGACTGCACTCCACTTCTCCTGAAACTCCATTCTGAGCAGTTTCCAATTCACCGTCATTTTTCCTAACGTCTGTAGCCATGTCATGCCTAGGATGATGACAGTGCTCCCCAAGTCTAGAGGCAAGAAGTCTGCTATCACCTGCACCCCTGTAATATCATCACTAATCCTCTGCAAACCCCCCAGCTGCTCTTCTTCTTCCCCATCCCTATCATGACACTGAAGCTGCCACAGTCTGTCAACTGAAGCTCCTGCTGGGCCACCACTGTCCTGAAAATGAAATTGTGGGTCCCCATTGTTGATAAGGACTGTCACCTCCTGGTCGCCGATGTCCCTTTAACTTCATGGTATGGTTCAGTGTGAACCCCACTATAGAGTTAAGGAAAATCTCTGCCACGTCTAACTGGTGGCCATCCGACTCCTCTACCTCAACGGTCTCGTCCCCAAACTCGGCCTCGTCATCCTCATCCTCAAGCAGCAGTACCTGGAGCTTGCGCCCCGCACATATGTGTCCTAGTGTGAACCGATCGTCGCATCTAAAGCATAGGCTCTTCTGCCGCTTCTCTCGCATCTCCGCGTCAGTCATCCGCTTGAACTGTCTCCGAGTTGCGGTGCAGTACTCTTCTCCCCACTCTTCTCCCGGGTGGCAGGATCTGCTCCCGTAGTGGCTCTCTGCTGTCCTCCTGTCACTGTCTGACTACGGAAAACTGGTCCACTTCAACCATCCCTCGCATTCCTCTCCTCCACCTGCCAATCATCCGCCATCTGAGCGTACTCCATGGCCTCCATCAGACTCTGGGGCTTTTGCATGTGCACTGCTGCTCGAATAGTGGCCTTCAACCTCTTCATGAAGGTGGTCTCCATCGTCTTATTTGTCACCCCATGCACCTGTCCTGATAAGGCCTCGAACCTCTCTAGGTAGTCTCTCACCGTGCCCTCCTGCCTGAGTGATAGCAGTTTTTTCCGCACGTTTCCCAAGTGGAGGTCTCTGAACCTCTCCACCATCTGATCCCTAATCTCATCCCATTAGCGAAAAGGACGCCTCACATCATTTCACTGAAACCAAGCGAGGGCCTTCCATTCAGACAGATACCCGCTGCCTCCAGCTTCTGCTCCTTAGTCATGCGAGAGACTCTAAAAAATCTCTCCGCTTTGTAGATCCAGAAGAACGGGTCCGCCCCATCGAATACATGCATTTTCAACTTCTGCAGTCTGTCCATATTGAATCCTCCTGATCCTCCCGTCCTCTGCCATGTCTAGGCTGGTGGTAGTATTGCCAACTCTCCTGGTGCCGCTCATAGCCACCATAAGGGCCTCCCTATGGAAACCGTGGTCCCTCGTAGGCCACCTCCTCGGTCCCCATGTCCACCCCCTTCGTCGCCTCCAAACTTGCCCCTTGTCCATCTTGGAAGTCTCTGTAACCTTTCCCCATGCCTCCGGTGCGTCCCCCATGGTGGTGGGGGTAGAGGTTGCCACTTGTCATCGCCAAATCGAGGGTCGGGAGGGTTCTGATACCCCTCACCATCATCTCTGTGCTCCTGGAAGTCCCGGGGTCAAATTCCTCCTCGAAATCGTGCGTCGGGTCCTCCAGATGGGGCTGGTCGTCACGAAAAGGCTGTAACCCAACTTCTCGTGCATCAAAACCCCCGTGCGGGGGTTCCCTGTGATCCGCGGGGCCGCGGCAGGCCTAAGGAGGCCCTGTTTGATGTCCCCGGGGCCCCAGCGGCCCCCTACTAGTCGGCGGGGGTTACCGGGGGCCCCGGGGCCTTCGTCGGCCCCGGGCAAAGCCGGGGAGGTGTGCCGCCCCCCCGGCGGCTGTCCTGGGGGCCCGCGGGACCCGGAGGGATGTCCTGCGGCCCCCCGTCGCACTTCTTCGCGATAATCCACCTTCCACGGCTTCCCATCTTCCTCCTCGTTGTACTCCTCCCTGTGGACGGCCTCCACATCAAAAATCTCCGTCTTTTCCTTTACTTTGATCAAAGGTGGCGCCTTTCCCGCTGATTTAGGGTTTCCATCCTTTTTCCATCCTTTCCCGCATTGGCCGTCAATTGAAAGATCAATTGCGCGAATTGTTCGTCTTGTTTCTCTTGCCTCGCCGTCAATTTTTTGATGGAAGCCGTCAACTTCGCCATGGATTCATCGTTCCCCGTCAAGGATTTCTTTATCCCGTCGATTTTGCTAGTAAATTTCGCCTCCAAAGTCTCGAACTTGTCTTGTGATCTTGTCGAAGCCGACATGGATCGTCATGTGATCTGATACCAAATTGATAGGAATCAAGCAAATCTGAAATTATATTGAAGAAAAACACGATCAAAAGATAACTTTGGCGACAATTCTAGGGGCAACCACCCTCCCAAGACGCCAATAAGCGAGGACGTCCGCACTCTCCGAAGAACTCTCTCAAGAACAACTCAATAATCAACATAAAGAGATATGCCGGCTAACCCTAGCTTAAGAATAAACCCCCCTCTAAATAATTACAAGTTAGCCATTAAAATATCAATAAAGAGAAAGGTGTCGAAAATGCCCCTAGGGTGTGTGCGCTGCTGGTCGCGCGCGGGCTGGCTGCCGTGGGTCCGCCTCCTGCTGTAGACTCGAGTCCCATCAGGATGCCTCTGTTTGCCTCTTCCTTTTGGGGGCTCTTCTTGCTTGTTGCCTCTGATTTGAGGCTGCAAATGCGCCTCTGTTTTGGGGATGCCTATGGCCTTCTTGCGACTGTTTCCATTGTCGTTCCTTGTGGGTTCCTGTTGTTGTTTCCGCCGTTGTTTCATGCGGTTTCCTACAGCCCGTGGATGTTCCCCCTCTGATTGTTCCCCTTTTGTGGCTGTTTCATTTAGCCATGTTTTCATTTTCCTGCGGTTGACTTCCTCTTGTGTTTTTCGTAGCAGTGTTTTCCTTGATTCTTGTGGCTAAGTTCTTCCACAAATGCATAGTCTCAAATAGTTTACTATTTTTCAATGTTTTATTATGTTTCTATTGTGGGTTGAATAAAAAGAATATAACAATCACTTCTTTAAATTCAAAATGAACTGTGGCTTGTCTCGCATCCCGGGAACCGGAGCATGACATCCATTGACAACCAATGAAATTTGCTCATATGGAAGCATGTGCCGGTTCCTACATGCCATGTGTCAATCGAGTTATCATCATCGTAGTTCTCTTCCCGTCAAGATGAAACACAGCTTCCTCCTAAGACTTGAGAATGAATATTGAAAAAAAAGTGGCAATGTAAAATGTTGGAAAGAGAGGGGAGTCAAATGATGATATAAAAAATGTGAGATATGATGTAACGTAGATGATAATTTACTTTTATGTTAAGCAATTGAGAGATGCGGGTTTGATGGAGTGGTAGAAGGAACATCATGTGCATTTGGAGAACCCACTGTTCTAGAAGTTGGATCATCATATGGCGAGACAATCATTCCTTACTTGAAGCATCGAATATACACATGCAAAGGTTTTGGATTGTCTGAAATATAAGGACTACAAATAAGTTTTGGAATAGAAGATGGATGAGAATCTACATACGGAGCTGGGGCAAAATAGCTAACAGACTCAAAAACGGTAACGATTGTCGAAACATAATATTAATGATGGACTAGTTGAAACCAGCGACAGCCTTTCTGTGTCATAGAGTACCAAACTAACACGTTCTTTATTGATTTTGTGTCCTAGAGTACCCTACTAACATGCAGTGATAATGTGTGAAGATCTAAGTTGTAGATTTTGAACAAAATACGTAAAATTAAATACAAAAGGTGGTAAGGAAAATATTGGGTTGTCAGGAAACAAGCAATAGTATGGTATTTGACCATTTAGCATAGCTGTTAATTCGGTAACATGAACACAAAATTGCCTCGGACCATCAGTATTTTGGTATATGTATTTCAAGCTTAAGTGTTCATGTAACATCTAGCAAATGTACATGTTTTTAATACCATTTTGCTTAGATGTGTGCATAAGTCTGATGCAAAATTCTATTCGAGTAATAGGAAGATAAAACATCTTTTTGTACATATTCAGGTGCATTATTAGTATGGGAAAATATGAATATTCATAAAAAAATGCCGCTTCATTTCATTAAAAAATATTTAAAATTTCTAAGTATATACGCACTATATTTTAACAAATAAATCCAAGTTATACCAGATAATCATCAGCAAAAACTTAGAAATAGATTGCCTATTTTTTTTTATCTCATACACTTTTAGCATAATACCTAAAAAATGAAGTTGTTTCGTGAAAAAGTAGTTTTCATGAATTTTTGGGATATACGAAAAGAAAGATTCTGATTTTTTTATTACCAAACATTCCTGGTGTATCTATTATTAGGTATTTTGTGGTCTTTAAGAAATCCTTATTTACTGAATGGCAGAACGAGGAAATATAACAAAAATCAAACCCAGAAGAACATCATGTAGGACCTCAATCATTTGAATGCACTAAATTTAAAGGAAAACTTCTACAAATATTGACACAACCTGGATAGGAAGCACATTGATGCTTTTTAATCTCACATGACTCACACTACATAGATGACATAGTAGACTCAATGTGCAAAACTTCATGAAGTCTTTGCAAAGACCGATGATCTAGATAATAGTGGCACAATACTAAGATCTTATATGCAACAAACAAGCATGTGGGGGAGTTTTCAATATCCTAGTTGTACAATCCTTTTTTCTTACAACCCGAATCAATCTTCATCTCAATCTAAAGGTTCTAAACCATAGTAAGAAGGAAACAACATTACTGAGAAGGTTATATAGTTAGCTAATTAATAAACAAAAGATTAACAGAGAATATACTATTATCTAGGGCTAATGAGGTAGTTTGATCTATACATATTTCATAAACAACAGAAGATGAACCATCGACTAAACAAATTATAGTACAGATGTAATGAAACAAAAAAAAATGAAAATTGGTTATAGTTCCTGTCATATGTGAGGATAAGACTCGTTGCATATCAACAAAAGTTAAGAATGCAGTACCTAAGATCTCATCATGGGCAGTGAAGTAGGATGCATGTGATAGCTGAGAAAATTGAAGCTTCATTAATTGATCATATACTGCTTTAGAAATTTGACCAATTCCTTGACTAGTAGCATCAGACTCAGTATCAGTGAGAGTGACCAAAGACTCAGCAGCAACAATAATCTGGGCCAAGTCAGGCTTCCTAAACTTCATCCAATTTTTTGTGAGGGATGGTTGCTCTTGATGTAGTGCACACAGTGACAAGGATCTTATCTGCTAAGGAAGATCATTCACTAAGTCACATCCTCTAAAGGCACAGTTGTCCACAGTTTAATACTCGAGTCATCCTAGTTGAACTCTTAGAAGTAGACGAATTTTTGGCTGAAGTTTCGTGGGCTACCTGATGAACATGAGCAAGAGTAGCTGATAGAGAAGGAATTGAGTCATCTTTAATAATCTGACTACGAATCTACTGGGCAAGCATATCATGTAAGCCATATACAAACTTGATTGCTACAAGTTCCTCTTGATACTGCTGAAGCGTTTTTGAGTTTTAAACCAATGGATGATGCATGTTGTTCTTGGCTAAGACATCTTTAAGCTCAGAGTAATTAGAAAGAGGCCTTCC
The DNA here is from genome assembly GCA_030789695.1 of Scilla litardierei. Classification (NCBI taxonomy): domain Eukaryota; kingdom Viridiplantae; phylum Streptophyta; class Magnoliopsida; order Asparagales; family Asparagaceae; genus Scilla; species Scilla litardierei. Next base: position 122,496,796 of record CM061139.1, on the reverse strand, counting down.
ATCACGCTTCATAAAGATAGCTTCCATCCTGCTTCATAAAGATAGCTTTTTGTGTAAATCAGCAACTACAGAGACATGATTCTCATTCTTGTACATTTTCTTTAGTGTACTTTAGATCTCTTTGGCAATCTTTTAAAACATAATGCTTATACTGACCTTCTCCTCCATCCTGTTAAGGAGCTATTTCATCACACAGCATCACTTGCAAGTTGGTCACTATACTCGTTTAATTTTGAGTCCAATGGATCTTTCACGAGGTGTTTCTTCTTCTAAGAACCAACAAACAGATTGAAATATTTGGCCCAAATGAGATAGTTGGCCCTAATACAATTTTTCATTAATAAGAGAATGTTTTAGAATGGCGGAATTCACAAACTTCGTCACCTGAAGCTATGATAGCCGGAAGTTAGCTAGAAAGCACGCCATAAAAAGATCTAGTACAGATCCAAGATAGCCAGTAGTAGATCTAGTTTAGAACTAAAGCAGCCAGTACAGGTAGTAGATAGCTAGAGAATTGCATTAATCAGAACTTAAAAAAGAACATAAATTTTTTTGAATCTGAAACATGGTCGTTTTTTGATCTAATAAGAAATAGAACAGACGTGGTCAGTGCCAGATCTGAAAGAAAAGATATATAAATACAAGGAAGGAGTGGTGGTTGCATCCATTGAGGGAAGCTGCAATAGCAAGGGATTACATCAGTGGCAGTCACATGTGATGGTAGCGACAGTCATAGGTGATGGCGAGGCGGCAACATGTGGCGGCGGCAACATCAGGTTGTGGCGGCGGCTTCAAGTGGTTAAGGCGGTAGGGAACAAGAGCTGAGGAAGATGAAGAGAATGAGAGAAAGATACGATTGCTTTTCCTTTTTAATTACTTTTTGGGGAAAAAATTATGTTGAGTGTTTGGTAGCCTAGGCTTTGGTACCATGATAAACCTAGGATTTTAAGGAGAATAGAAGATGGATGCATCCCCCTCATCACACTTTATTGATATTTATAGTCTTATAGCGTGTACAGATAACATGGGTCTAAGCCCAATAAGCCAAAACCTAGCAATCTAATCTAACCTTGATCTAAATAGCAAGTTATTGTTTGATATGTCGTGATATCATTTATAACTATAAATGGAGGGTGTGTGAAATGAACATTGAAATTCGAAACTATGTGTAAAGGATGGTCTGGTATAAATTGAAATCCAAATAATGTTGACATGTCACAAAGGACCAACATCAGTTTCACAAACGACCAACGATTTACTGGGGATATGGTATTAATCAAGGAATGAGGTTTCAACCGAAATCACTTGGTTTATGTTGTTTCATTTCGGTTTCGAAGATGGACGAAACAAAACTGCTGTTGAAACTCAGTTTTCGCCGGTTTCATTCGGTTCTGCTTGGTTTCAGTCAGCTTCGGTCGAAGCCAAGTGCTTTTGGTTTTGCTCGGCTTTGGCGTTTCGGCTAGTTTCGACCGAAACCAAGTGTGTTTGGCTAAAACATCACTTCTTACGATAAAATATGAGTATTTGTATTTAAAGCATCAGGAAAGGTAATCATCACATAAAGGTTTGAACAAGAGGTTATAATCGGGCAACAATTAATCACCGATTCATTATCAAAACCATGTCTCCTTCCAATTAAGATTTGCAATGAAGCACAACAGTGTATAAGTTTTGACCAGTTACTAGCCTTGTGTTAACCTAAGTGTTTACAAAAGCTCATTGCCAAAAAAAGAACAAAGAATAAAAGAAAAATTTGTGGACGGGAGTTGTTGTAATACCCCAAAATTTTAATAGCTAATAATTAATTTTTGTTTATTAACTACGTAGTATATTTAAATAGAAAGTTGTTTGTTTGTCTATGTTTCCACACACACACACAGAACCCGCGATAGGGTGTCCTAGTGGTAAGTCATTCCAATCCAAAGCCAAGAGGTGCAGGTTCGAGGCCTATAGCCTCTGTGACTTGGTATTTGTTGTGGGATTATTTACCCTGTGGCTACATCCACCCTCTCGGACTTACCTGGGGCCGCTGGAGGGCGAAGGCGGGCACCCCCAATTTACATTGTCCCGGCCGGACTTTCGCCTTACCCTCTAGAGCCGAAGGCCGATGGATGGGGTTGGGGATTTTTCTGGGTTTCATTCATATATATATATATATGAAATATAATTTATATGTGCTATCAACATGAGAATTTTTCCTAATTTCACGCGCTGAACACACACATGCACTTTTTAAAATAAATTTCAGACTTGTTTGACACATTGATTAAAATACCAAAAATCAAGTGAATCCAATGTTGTTTGATCCTTGATTTGATTGTTGCAAATTCAATGGTTTCAGAATAATAGAATTTGTTTGTAATGAATGGATTGAGTGTCAAATCCTCCTAGGGTTCACCCATATTTGTGATTTTAAAATATGTACACCAACCTCAGAATTTTTTTTCTAGTTTTTGCGTTGTTAGCGCAAGAAATTTCTTATGTTGACAACATACATCCAGTTTACTATATATATATATATGTTTATTTTTTATTTCCTAACTAAATTCTTAACAACGAGATAGTATATGTTTGTAGTTAGATTAAGATCTGGAAGGTTTTTGATTAGATGGGGAGAATTAACCTTCTAATTGTTACCTAATTCAAAAGCGTGAAAATAACGTAATTGCAGTAAATTTGGAATAATAAGATAGTAGTGATACCATTCGGAAATTCTTAGTTCTTGTTGGATAAGAATCATAATCAAGTATGTCAATGGGTAATTGACTAAAAATAGGATTCTTTGGTGCCTATAAGTAAGTCCGAGAGTTGTAGAGTTTTTTCATCATTAATTGAGGAGACCCAAAGGAAGTTAAAGTTAGAATTGATTGAACACAGGTTTTGCAAATGAGGATTTACCCAAGAGTAGTTGATCAAGCACTTAGTTTTTTTGTAAGGTGTCGAACGAACAAAGATGGGTATGTATCTTTTTTGTAAGGTGTCGAATGAACAAAGATGGGTATGGATCTATGTGGAACAAAGATGGGTATGGATCTATGTGACTCGATGTTTTCAAAATTTATATATGCTCCAGCAAAAATTATTATTATTTCTATGTATTTTTGTCTTAAATTCCTTTTTTAGTGCATACAAATTGGATCGAACGTGTATTTTGTATTGTTTAAGTGCAGTGAATGAAATCTTGAAATATTGACATACTTTATAGATTTGAGGTTTCAGCCGATACCATTGGGTATCGGCCGTATCGTTTCGGTATCGGTGGGTAACGAGACCGAAACTAGGGGTCAATTTCGGTATCGGTCGATACTAAATGGTATCGGTCAGTTTCGGCCGATACCAGCCGATACCGACCAGTATCGGTCGAAGACGGAGAAAGAAGAATGTGTAATTAAATAAAAATTCTCAAAAAAACCCAAAAATGAGATATTGACACGCTATTCACACCCTACATTTTTCTAAACATATTACACATTATTTACAAGTTTGCCATGTTGTAACTAACGAGAGAGTGTTTTTAGCTAAATGTGTAACGTGAATAGCATATTTTTAACTAATATTGTTCATAATTATGTTATAAGTTACACATTATCTTTATTAGTTTGTCATTATCTTATTAGTAACAAATTTTAACTAATATTGTTAGTTACATGTAACTTACAATTTTTGAAATTAACGATACGGACGAACCGAAACTCAAGTCCGAAACCACCGAAACGGGTGATACCAAAACCGAAACCTAAATTTTCGGGAGAGCGATACCGATACCGAAACCGAGACCTCAAACCTTGGTTTATGTTGTTTTTAAAAATAAACAGTTTTGAATTATTTTCAAAACTATTGAATTATTTTTTGACTATGATATCTTCATTTTTTCCTTACATAGGTACTTAGTGCACTAATTTTGGCATTCAGGCATATTTTGTTGGTCTTCAGACCTAATGGTACTGACCTTTGGGCAATTTATTGGTCTTTGGACTTAGAGGTATTACCCTTTGGGCAACTTATTAGTCTTCAGACTTAATGGTATTGGTATTCGGGCAAATTATTGGTCTTAAGACATAATGACAATGTGCCTTCAAGCAATTTATTTGTCTTCGAATTTGATGGTAGAGGCCCTTGGGCAACTCATCGGTCTTCGACAAGCCTATGCCAGGATTAGTGATGCGGAACAAAGGTGTCAGGGTTTGGCGATGGATGAAGTTCGGGATCTGGGTGCATCTAAAATAGGGGTTAGTAATAAAAGAGAGAAATTTGGGACTCGCTAACAAGTTAATCATTCACCCACTTTCTCACCTCACATGCAAAGATTCAATCACTAGAATTTCCCACAAACTAACTAAGATTTTACAACCTCAATTTTCAGTTCACTCTTCAATTAATAAAAAGTTTTAATATAAACAAATTTATAGCCATGAAAACAAAACCCCATATAGACTCAGACTCCTAACATGACTTTAACTTTAGAATAAGAAAATAAAAGAAATTCTCTTAAAAGGAAACTCCACGACCAAATCAAGAGAAATACAAAAGAAATAAAAAACTAAATAAGACTATGTTGACTAAAACTCTAAATTTGAAAACATGATCCAAACTGGATTACCACCAATTAGCGCACACGGTTTCTACATGGTTTTTTGCAATTGTAATTATGCCCATGAAAAATTAATGATTTGAAAATTTGAATTTATGCTTTTGATATTGTTATTTTATCTTTATTTGAAAATGATTACCCCTGGCTGCAATTTAAATTTTTATTGTATACTTGATTTATATTCACAAATAGTTTCTTAAAAAGCTTTGTCTTATATGAAAATGTGTCTGATCCGCTGAAGAGCTAGTATGTCTGCTCATTGAGATTTCAGCTTATGCGGTGGTAGTATTTTCAATCCAAAGCACACCACACTTGGGTTTGGAAGGATGGCTGCTGAAGAAACATAGAAGTAATGGCTATAGTTTTTTAGAGGCTTCGTTTTATTTAGTCTAATAGTGAGATGGTTTTTTGTAGTTGATTATTGTATTATTAATTATTTTAATGATGAGATATTTATGTATTTTCTTTGATTTTATTGCTCTGAATGTATACCATAGACTTAGCATCTGGAGGGGATTTGACTCGTACTCATGCTGCCGATGTTATGTCCCATCTTATGTTGCGGGGTTAGGGGCATGATAGATGGTCTGGTTGTAAATCCTTGAATACATGATCATAAGTAGATAAATTACCTTATTTGATTTTCAACTTAAAACTCAAACAAATAGAACAACGAGCACCCAAAAAATGATGGCAAAAGTGGTATCTTTCCATTAGTTGATAATCACCAATATACAAAGACATAAAGCTATAAAAGCTTGCACATATCAGAAAGTATGGAGGCGTTGGGAAGATTTTTCATGGATTTTTTTTAAAATCAAAAATTCCTTTGAAGAGAATGACAAATTAGTCTTTGGTCAACATGGCATGTGAAATGGTTTAATGGCATTTGAAAAGATAAAACTTCGGTGGATTAACTAATTTATCAAATTCGAAATCTGACCGTGGTGGGTAGGTCATAGGGAAAATGGCGAAGCAACTGGATTCGAGAGATGGAAAGGCATTGTCTGTCACATATGTGCTAGCTACCATGACTTTTAGGAATCTGTAACTGGCTGCCAACCAAGCATGACTTCTTTGCTTACCGACACGACCTCTTAAGTATAACATGATAATCATGACTCCAGAGATTTCATACTAGCCTTGCTTAATGATAATATCATTATATCTGAAAATTAGCTTACATCATTTTCAGAAGATGATGACGAACTGTAATGAATTTTCTCTTCTTTGTTCACCAGCTTACCAAAATAAATACTGCAGTGGAGTCAGTTTAATTATAAACGTAACTCACAACCTTCGGAATTTTTTAAGTCTTAAAATACTAGGACTGAAGTTCCTATGTTGGACTTGAAACTTCGAAGGAACAATGTTCCAGCAACTTGCTACCCTTCAACTGCATTATTCCGAGACTCAAATCATACGAAAAATGCTACTGGAATTGTCAACTGTTTCCTATTTCGTCTCCCCCAATTAAAGATGGTAACTCCAAAAAGTGACTCAGTGCGAGCTGGGGTGAGCTTATGAGGGAAGTACCAGGTTCAACTTCTGGCCATAACCTTGTTACAGAAGAGAAGGGAAGACTTCTCTACATTATCTGAGTACTGTTGAGAACTCTAAGGTCATTAGCAATTTGCATAAAAAGTGGCATAAGTTAGATCACATTATAAAGACAGATACTAATAGATCTTTTCAATATATTTCCTATATTGGTATCTACAATTTAGCATGTCAATTTTTTCATGAGTGAAAGAGTCAACTTATGTCTGTGCCTACTCTCAACTTGATGGAAATTGCACAAAGTTCTGTAATGCTGCATATTTTATATTATCTTTTCTTGGATGCTTTTAGATTTATATTCGCCAATTATGATATATTCTATTCCGATATTTCAACCTCTTTCTTATATTTTTGTAGATTTTTGTTAGGCAGAAAAATCGCAGCTCATCCAAAGCACCTGAGAATCCTATAAAAGTAAGCATTTTGTTCTAAATTTATGGAATATTGGCCCATCAATCAGTTTTTAATGTTTGGATTCCTTCTGGGTTGGTTTTTGCCCCCGCCCCCCCCCCCCCACCCCCCCCCCCCCCCCCCCCCCCCCCCGTGGTGTGGTGTTAATACTTAATACTGCTTCTAAATTTTGCAAATATCCTGATGAGTATCCTTTACTGCTTTTCTCAGGGAAGTGAATGGATCCTTTAGTTATTTTTACATGTTTAAATTTGCTATAATTTCTTCAATGCTTAATGTTATGCTGGACACATTAATGAAGTCATCTTTTCCTTGAATAGTATCATAATGGCTCTTTCTCTTGTGCTTGCTTCTTAATGTCTTCTGTTTTGTCTGTGCTTATTTCCTGGAAATTCTAGCAGCATCAATTCTTTTCAATCAACCCCTCCAACGAAGACAATTGACAGTGATGAAAAAAGCAGCTAAAGATAAGACCTAGTTTGGCAACGGGGCTTGGTTTTCCAAACTGGGGCTCATAAGGTTCCAAAGCGAAACTCCAAAAATGGAAACTATACATTGTTTGGCAACCATTTTGGAGTTAGGCCCGTGAAACCCGAAGTGATTAGGAACCATTTTGGTGCTTTCCGAACCTTGCTTTTAAATACAAATTTGTCTCAAAAACCGGGGATTCAAAAACTCTACTCCAACTTGGTTTTTGGAAACTCCAAAATGAATGAAACTGATGTCTTTATGCATACAAACTTCAGTTAACTTGAAAGAAACCGTAGTTTGAAAAACTGATCACCAAACAGCCTAAATCTTAGGGTTCGGCTCTACATGGATCCTTTCTTCATTTAGCTACCTAATGCGCATTTGCCTTGGTGAAATTAGTTAATATCCTATAATTGTCTTCCTCCTATGATGATATATCTCCCCCTGACTATTGCTGTATTATCCCATCTCCCTCTAAGGCTATGTTTGGCTAGAAGATTCTAATGGAAAGTAGAAAGCAAGAAACCTAGGGCTTCTTTGGCTAGTATTTTGTTTGACACAGACAATGGATCAAAGAATTGAAATATATGGGAATGGTGGTAAACCTTAAGTGGCATGCATGGTAATCATGAATATTTTGTTGGTGCCTCGTCTCTGGAAAGCTGGGGGATTATGACTTTCTTTTGTGAGGTTTGAACCAAGGTTTTAGGTCTCGGTTTCGGTCTCGGTATCGCTCTTTCCAAAATTTAGGTTTCGGTATCGGTATCGTCCGTTTTGGTGGTTTCGGAAGCAAGTTTCGGTTTCGTTCGTATCGGCAGTTTCAGCAATTTTGTTTCGGGTATCGGTATTGGTTTCGGTTTCGTAGATACTTTAAATTTGTATATACTAGTAAGTTTGATGTCTCGATTTGCTAAATATATATCAAATGGTAAAGAATCAAATGCTTTTTACAAGTTACACTTTTTGCTAAATATATATATGTAAATATATTAAGCTTTTTGATGATTATATCAATCATTGTGTAATACTGTATTTTTACCTATTTGGTTGGCCATCATCATTTGTATTAAAGGAAGAATGGCAAACTTGTAAATAAATAGAAGAGGAGACGGCTAGTGCGTGGACTTCTTCCAGCGGCACTAAATGAGATGGCAAACTTGTAAATAAATATACTGCACTGCAATAAATGAGATGCAACATCTATTGCTCTTAGGCTCTCAGCAACCCTACGCCATCACCCAGCCGCCACGGGACTAGAGAAAGTAGTCGGCGTGATCGGAGGCGGACATCGGGGAGATCAGTGAGTTTGGAGGCGGAGGCGGAGGCAACATCGCATGCAGGCGGAGGCGGAGGCAGCTAGCAGGTAAGTCTTCATCATCATCTTCTTTTCCCTTTTCCTCTTCTTCTTCTTTTCCCTTTTTCCTTCTGTTTGTTGTTTTTAAAGCAACAGAACTTCTTTTTCCTTGTTCAACTTTTTTTTCCTTTCCATTCTTCTGTTTTTTTACTTTTCGTCTAATTCTTCTCCTTTTTTTGCTGTGGCTTGTCGGTATCGGCCGAAACCGGCCGGTTTCGGCCGATACCGAAAAAATACAGGGGTTTCGGATCGTTCCCCTCCGAGATCGATCCGAAACGGCCGAAACCCTAGGGTTTCGGTCGATACCTCAAACCATGGTCTGAACTAAAGCTCAATTTATAGGTCATCAGGATGGCCAACAATTGGAAATGGGTGGAAACATGGAGCTTACAATTTCCCCTTGGTTAATGTAGAAATTTGACTAGGAACCATATTAGCTTAGGTAGTTTCCATATTTCTATCTATGTTTAACAACACAAACAATGTTGGCATAGATTTGGGTGGACATGCCCAAAAGATCTCAATTATTTTGAAACTGTCCTCGTTCAAAACGGCTCTAATTTCTCGTAGACACCTATGTGTTTTGCTTCATCTATTAAGCATGAATTTGATCTTTTTTTAAATCAACTTAATTAACCATATTCTCATCCTAATCACTTAAACCATCTTAAGTTCAATAGCATTCTCTTTTTTTCTGTGAAGCACTCTCAATTTCTTTATGTCATCTAGTTTGATAGTGTTTTTGGTAACTACCATGTTTGAACCATTTGATTCTATCTTAATTTCTGCTTAATTCTCATTAAGCAACTTATTGGGTTTCATTAATTCTCATTTAGCATGGATATTTGATCTTCATTCTCATAGCAATTATTGTTACCTAGGTTACTATTTTACTTTTTAATCTGAATAGGCTTAACTTCTCTCTCCCCCATCTCTCCCTCATTCATCCTAGAAGCATTCCTTATTGCTAATTTATAAATTTCAACTTCTCATTATATCCAGCCTTTGTAATTTTTTGTTTGAATTTTTACAAGGACAATGCATTAATTCAGTGTCCAACTTCGAGCTTCTCATACACTGTTTCCTTAAAAATACTTGGGTATTTTAGCCAAAACATCCCATAACTATCAGGGATCCTAGATTTTACTCTCATTTATTTCATCGTACTGTAGTGACCCCACAGTTTGGATGACGTTAAGATTTCTCACTAGACGTGGAGTCATGTGACCCATATGACTGTAAGTTTTAATTAAGTCTGGTTCTTAAGCTGTTCCTTCTTCATCTTCTTCAACCATGCACTTTTCATGGGTTTAGCAAGAAAGTTTGAGGGGAAAAATCATAATCTTTATGCAAAAGAGAGTAAATTGAAACCCTTAACTTAGATCCTGACATGCACAAGTCAGCACCCTCGATTTAAACCATAAAAACCACAAAGAATGCTCTAGAAATCTGGAAATTTATCCCCAATTAGCCAAAGATGAAAAAAGCAAAACAAAAGCAAAATCCAGCATAAGTTCATATCTAGAGAAAAGGTAATATTTTTAACTCTTATTTGAAGAAAATTGGCTCATTGTCTCCCCTAATCCTAATTCGAACTCTAATTCTGACCCTAAACCAAAATAATTCAAAATTCTATTATAGCACGTTAGGTGCTATTTATTATAGTTAAAAAGACCAGTAATTAGACTTCATTAGAACAAGGGTCGGCCCTACTAAGATGGAATAATGTTATGTTGTCCAAACACAGACGAGATAGTATGGCAAAATATAGTATACGGGAAAGTCTACAACTCTCAATAGTTTAAGAGTGTTTTAGTTAATTTACCCAAAAGTTGACAACTTTTAACCCATATCATATAGTTAATCTTTTTTCATTCTTGTTCTTTTACTTCTTATCACTTACCTATATGGATTTATGATGGGACGCGGGTCTACACCCGCAGGCGAGCCCGCGCCCCTATTGCGGCGCCTTAGCCGCGCGCGCTCCCACCTCGAGCCCAATTGACCCGGTTCCTTATTAGTTGAGGGTATTTTGGTAATTGGGTTTAGATGGGGATTATTCTTAAGCGAGGGCTAGCCGTCGCTAATGATTTTTAATGCTATTATTGATATTTGAGTGGAACCCTAGATTAGACGAGTGCGGACGTCCTCTTATTGGCGTCTTGGAAGGAGGATACACCTATTTTGTATTCAATTATCTTGTTTTGTACTACTTTTCTCCTTAAGGGTTGCAACTTTATTTCCGGATCTATCAAATTGGTATGCTACGACCCACATTGCGGAAGGGACGACCTGGGGAAGGAGCGACCTAAGCGGGGGTGACCTGGCTGAGGCCAGAGTGGGCCACTTAGAGTGGGCACCCCAGATTGAGCCATTGTGTCGGTGGTTGTCGAAAGCAAAAGGGGCGACCTGGGGAAGGAGTGACTTAAGAGGGGGCGACCTGGGTGAGGCCAGAGTGGGCCACTTAGAGTGAGCAGCGCAGAGTGGGCCGCCATGGACGGCGTTGTCGGAAGCGGGGTGATATGCTAGGATCCTGAAAATAGTCACACATCGGAAGTACAAAAGAAAAAGAAATGGGGTTGGATGCTCATTAATACTTAACAAATGGGGTGTGAGCCCAGTGTTATGGGCCTAGTATGGGATATGCCCTTAGCAAAACTAATGTTAGAAGCCGAGTATGGGATGAATTTCTAATAAATGGGTAGTGTTGGAGACCTAGTATGGGATAGGTCTCTAACAATTGGTATCAGAGCGCGTGACTATCCATGGCGGCGCCGACGACGAGATCGAAGGACAAGTTTGACACATTGGAGGAGAAATTTAATGTCGAAATTGAAGGGGTGAAAAGATCGTTGATGGGAAACGAGGATGCGATAAATTCATTAGCAGATTCCATGAAATAATTGGTGACGAATCAAGCGGATTCCATCAAACAATTGGCAGTGAATCAATTAAGGCACGAAGAACAATTAGCGAAGTTCATCTTCCAATGGTCGGCGAGCACCCAAGGCGAAGGAAACCCTAAATCGACATCAAAGGCGACGCCTTTGAAGGAGAAGGAGAAAGAAAAGGGTTTTAACCCGGATCGGTCTTACGAGGTGGAAGAATTTTACGAAGGTGAAGACGAGAAGCCGGAGAGGATTGATTATCGCGAGGAAGTGCGACGAAAGGCGGTGGAAGCTCAGAGGGGGGCGGCGACCCTAGCCGCCCCTTTCAGGCGGCACGACAGGAAGAAGGGGGCGGCCAAACCCCCAAAATCAGCGGGGGACTCGGTCGTCGCCAGAACAGTGCGGGGGACCTTCCCCCGCCCTTGGCGACTTCCGGCAGGGCCGGCGGAGCCCTGTCGGCCCTCGGCAGGGTCCGTCGACCCCGCCGGAGCAGCGGGAGGACCCTCCGGAGCAGCGGGAGGACCCTCCGGGCCTTTGGCAGCCTCGGCGAGGCCCGCCGGAGGACCGGCAGGCCAGGGCGGCCCCCTGGCAGCCGCCAGGGGCGGCGAGCGCAGCAGGCCCATCAGGGGCTTTTCAGGGGGTTCGGGGCAGCGGCAATGGTTCGAAGGGCAGTTTCAGGGCAGATCTGAGCCATTTGGGTCTTCCGGATAGCAGCGGGGCTCCAGGACAAATCTGAGTTTGTTGGACCTCGGCAGGGAGGGGTTACATATTACGATGATGGAGGAGGCTATGAGGCTGAGTTTGACGATGATGCAGGATGTGATGATTTCGAGGGCAGGCATGGAGGTCCTCGAGGAAACTACGGTGGCCGTGGAGGGGTGCCACCTAGACAATACGAGACCCAGGACGAGAGATGGCAGCACTATCGCCAGCCCCGTCGTACAGAGGGGAGGCCCGATCAGGGACACTTTGGAGGGGACTGCAGGGTACAGAAGCTGGAGATGCCACGGTTCAGAGGGGAGGATCCGCACGCCTGGCTGTTCACGGCGGAAAGATACTTTACAACACATCACATGACAAATGCTCAGAAGCTGGAGGCGACGGCCATTTGTATGGATGGGAGAGCCCTAGGGTGGTACCAGTGGAAGGAGAGGATGCAACAGATTCGCTGCTGGGAGGAGCTGAAGGACCTCATTCTGGAGAGAAGTTCAGGGATCCCGCCTGTGAAACTTTCACGAGCAGCTTTATGCCCTCAGGCAGGACAGACCGGTATGGGAGTACATTAAGAGGTTTGAGAACTTGTCGGGGAGAGTACACGGCGTCACATATGAGTCACTAGAGGACACCTTCATGAAGGGCCTGAAGCCCAGTCTTAGATCCGCAGTACGACCATATAAACCCAGGGGGCTGTCCGAGGTGATAGAGATGGTGCAGATGGTAGAGGATGCCCAGACAGAGGAGATGAGAGTCAGGAGCGGGTACAATGGTCAGATACAGCGGGGCACCTCGTCTGGAGAAGGAGCGGGGGTCACCATGGGGGCAGGCCAGGCTGGCAAGGAGGTGGGGAAGAGGAGTAGTGCTCCCCAGCAGGAGGACAGTTTAGAAGGATGACTGATGCAGAGATGAGGGAGAAGCGTCAGAGGGGCCTATGTTTTAGGTGTGACGAGCGGTTCACTCCAGGCCACAAGTGTGCGGGGCGCAAGTTACAGGTGCTGCTGCTGGAGGGTGATGAGGCCGTCGAGGACGAGAGCTCTGAGCTAGATGAGGAGGAGCCCGAGGGCCATCAGCTAGACGTGGCAGAGGTGTCCCTTAACTCCGTGGTAGGGTTTACACCGAACCACACCATGAAGTTAGGGGGGAGATCGGCGAGCGGGAGGTGACCGTGCTGATTGACAATGGGGCGGCCCACAATTTTATCTCCAGGAGAGTGGTGGACCAGCAGGGGCTTCAGCTGACCGATTGCGACCGTTTCAGTGTGATGATGAGGACGAGGAAGAAGGAGAGCAGTCAAGGAGTTTGCAGGGGGGTGGTACTGACCCTATAGGGGATACAGGTGATGTCGGACTTCCTGCCTTTGGACCTGGGGAGCACAAATGTCATCCTGGGCATGACATGGTTGCGGACACTGGAGAAGATGCCATTGAACTTGAAATTTCTACGGATGGAGTTCCAGGATGAGGGGAGAGTAGTTACACTACAGGGAGATCCCAACCTATGCAGAGTGGTAGTATCACTGCTGACCATGCTGAGGACCCTACAGACCGAGGGAGGAGGAGGAGGATACTTTGTTGAGCTATACACTTTGACAGAGGAGGTGGGCACAGAGACCAGTGAGGAGCAGACCGTACCAGGGGAGGTGCAGCAGCTGGTAGCACAGTTTGAGGAGATTTTTTAAGAGCCTCGGGGTCTGCCACCGCCGAGGGACCACGAGCACACCATAGTACTGCGAGAGGGTGCTTCACACATCAGTGTTAGACCCTACCGGTACCCTTAGCACCAGAAGGATGAGATAGAAAGGATGGTAGCAGAGATGATACAGGCGGGAGAGATTCAGCCTAGTGTGAGCCCTTTCTCCAGTCCGGTGCTATTAGTGAAGAAGGACGGGAGCTGGCGTTTTTATGTAGACTACCGGGCATTAAACAAGGAGACGGTGCCATACAAGTTTTCGATCCCGGTGATAGACGAGCTTTTAGATGAGTTACATAGGGCAGCCATGTTCAGCAAGATAGATCTCAAATCAGGCTACCACCAGATCAGGATGTGACGGGATGATGTGCCCAAGACGGCGTTTAGGACGCATGAGGGCCACTACAAGTTCCTTGTCATGCCGTTTGGCTTGACAAATGCACCAGCGACCTTTCTGGCACTTATGAACAAGGTATTCCGTCCGTATCTGAGGCGATTTATACTTGTTTTCTTTGACGATATACTAGTGTACATTGGCACCTTGGAGGAGCACTTGGACCATCTGCATGTTGTGTTTATGGAGTTAAAGTACCATCAGCTGGTGACGAACCGGAAGACGTGCTTATTTGGGCAGTCCTAGGTGGAGTACATAGGACATGTAATGTCAGCAGATGGGGTTGCAGCAGACAGGAGGAAGATCGCGACGATGTTGGACTCGCCGCGCCCTACCACGCTCAGAGGGTTGCGGGGGTTTCTGGGCCTGACAGGTTACTACCACCGGTTTGTGGAGGGATATGGGACGATCGCCTGGCCATTGACCGAGCTACTGAAGAAGGATCAGTTCCACTGGGGGGAGGAGGCAACGACAACATTTGAGGCACTGAAGAAGGCCATGACTATCGTGCCGGTCTTGGCGCTACCCGACTTTTCCAGGTCATTTGTGGTCGAGGCAGACGTGTTAGGACATGGGCTAGGAGCGGTGTTGATGCAGGGCGTCCCATTGCGTACTTCAGCCATGTGTTGACTGATAGGGTCCGACTGCGGTCGGTCTACGAGATAGAGCTGATGGCCATAGTCTTGGCAATTCAGAAGTGGAGGCCATACTTGTTGGGACGGAGTTTTCTTGTACGCACAGATCAGCGGAGTCTGAAGTACTTATTGGAGCAGCGGATGGTAGCATAGGAGCATCAGAAGTGACTGCGGAAGCTGATGGGGTACAGGTATGAGATTGAGTATCGATCAGGGCTGGAGAACAAGGCGGCTGATGCCTTGTCACGACAGGAGGAGGAGGCAGAGTTGGCCACACTCGCAGTGTCCGTACTCCAGGATTGGGAGCTAGCATGCATACATGAGGCTCTTTTGCAGGGATCAACTGAGTTTTCGGGGTATTCTCTTCAGGATGGATGGCTGCTATATTGGGGGAGATTGGTTCTACCGAGGACGTCGGCATATCTACCGGCCCTATTCCAGGAGTTTCACAGTAGCACCGTAGGAGGACATTTTGGGGTCCTCAAGACCTACCAGAGACTGGCGATGGAGGTCTACTGGAAGGAGATGAAGGAGGTGGCGAAGATGATGGCAGAGTGTGACGTGTGCCAACGTTATAAGTACCAGGCGATGTCCCCAGGAGGACTACTGCAGCCTTTGTCCTTGCCAGATCAAGTATGAGAGGACCTCTCCATGGACTTCATAGATGGATTGTCGAAGTCGGGTGGTTATACTGTCATATTTGTTGTGGTCGACAGCCTCAGCAAATATGCGCATTTTGTTTCACTTCGTCATCCTTACAGTGCTGTGT
Organism: Scilla litardierei; assembly: GCA_030789695.1. Lineage (NCBI taxonomy): Eukaryota > Viridiplantae > Streptophyta > Magnoliopsida > Asparagales > Asparagaceae > Scilla > Scilla litardierei. The sequence continues at coordinate 122,481,317 of CM061139.1, read as the reverse complement.
CAGTGACAGATATTCTTGAGGGAGGTCATTTGATTACATGGGCCCCCGAAGTCCATCGTCTCAGACAGAGACAAGGTGTTTTTGAGCGGGTTCTGGCAGGAGCTGTTCAAGCTGCATGGACAGTGTTGAGACGGAGTACAGCCTATCACCCTCAGACCGATGGACAGACGGAGATGGTGAACAGAAGTGTGGAGACCTACCTGCGGTGTTTTATTTTAGAAAATCCCAAGGAGTGCGCTCATTGTCTAGCATGGGCGGAATACTGGTACAATACATCATATCGCACTGCAGCGCAGACGACACCGTTCAGGATTCTCTGTGGCAGGGACCCCCCATTTACTGCATTATGGGCACGAGTCGACACCAGTCTCAGATGTGGAGCAGTATTTGGCGGAGAGGGATCGGATTTTGGAGGAGCCGAAGCTCCATCTGGCGAGGTATTGATGGGACGCGGGTCTACACCCGCAGGCGAGCCCGCGCCCTTATTGCTGCACCTTAGCCGCGCGCGCCCCCACCTCGAGTCCAATTGACCCGTTTCCTTATTAGTTGAGGGTATTTCGGTAATTGGGTTTAGATGAGGGATTATTCTTAAGCGAGGGCTAGTCGTCGCTAATGATTTTTATGCTGTTATTGATATTTGAGTGAAACCCTAGATTAGACGAGTGCGGACGTCCTCTTATTGGCGTCTTGGAAGGAGGATACACCTATTTTGTATTCAATTATCTTGTTTTGTGCTACTTTTCTCTTTAAAGGTTGCAACTTTATTTCCGGATCTATCAATTTATCACTTATGATGCTTCGTTAAGCTTGTGCTAGTATAATTTTTGTATTCTTAGATACAGATTTATCTATCCTCTAATCGAAGGAAAAGTTGAATTGACTAATGTTTTAATCCACTTTCAAAAACATAAATTTTTCATCTTTTTAGGAATAATGTGTATCATGTCATATGAGGAAATTCTCTAATAGGGTCAAATGTCCACTTTTTGTATCTTTCTTGATAATTGGTAACGTTCATTTTAATATTCATATTCTATACACTAAATGCACCAAAAATCCAGTGAACCTGTCACGTCCTGCTTCCCGAAGAACATGGCTGATTTTCATATGTGATGCAAGTCATACTGTTTATCAGTGAAAGCAATATATGCCACGATCAGAGATGTACCAAAATACTCATACAAAAATTTTCATTATTACATAAGAGTACAAGAGTCTAACGCAATATGCATACTAATGCAAGCTCTTTAAATGCATAAAGGTACATAAAAAATACGCTCACGACCTCACACTGAAAAGTCTGCGTCATTGCTGCAAACTCAGACTCCTCTAAGACTGGGGCCTCATCGTATTCCTGCTCAGCACCTAAGAGCCATCAGGCTAGAGTAAATCACAATAAGTATAAATTTTGGTATTAAAACAATGTGCATAAGTAATGACTGGAAATGTAAAAAGAGCAGGTAAATAAGTGACATCACGAAGAAACTAAGGCAAGTATGTAGAATGAATTTCAGTTTAAGTTTAAGCTTTTTGGACTCTAGCAGCTATACCAATCCTAGGTCATGACGCATATTGGAGAATCGATACGTAACCAGGTTCACATTATACCCCGGGCGAGCTCACCCCAGCTGAGCCCACAACTAAAAACGTGAAAGGGGCTCATGATCCATTGATATAACGGTCCACGGTCATGAATGATCATGAATGGAATTCTCCCATACATAGGCCAAAAGCATGGCTCCAGTCAATATCACACTTTCTAATATGAGTGGTATAGTTTTTTGTCATAGTAGTGTGGTTCAGGAAATGTTACTAATGCCAACTTGTTTTGTCATAGTTTTAGAGTTCTCATGCTAGTAATTGTTTAAATCATGCAACATTTACAAGCATGCACCATAAGAATAGAGCAAATGAGAAAGTCTCTAAACTTGTCCAGGGTCACATCATAATTAGTCAATATGGACAGTGTGCTATGTGGTCTGTTCCAAGTTTTTGTTTCCAACAGTTTGAAGAGTCATCATATTAACACACCCAATTTCATCACTATGCAAGGTGATATCAATGTCTAACAATTTTATCAAACCAAGTCATTGCACTGTAACAATTTAAGCTCATGTAAAGATCAAATCCCAAACATCGCACACCTATCCATATATCCTAACTTTGATGTCAGAAGTCATTAATTAATCATTTGCATGCAACGAGAAATTTTGCGATAATTAAAATGGGAGGATGGACAACTGATTTGATCTCCGAGAAGTCTCATCATTGATCGTAAAAGGGTCTCATCCACATGTTCATGCTTTTCATGTCACCGGCCAATATTATCATCAAGGATGATTTCAGTATAGTATAATATACGAAAAAATTAAAGGCAAGTATGATTCATATGTCCAACCAACAATAGTGCAAAAGCCCGTATCAAACCAACAATGGCCCATGGCCTCAAGAAACTGGACAAATGCCTATGGGTCCAGCAAGTCAAAGGCTAAAGCACAAATCCAACACAAGTTTATCACCCAAAATCCCACACCAATGGCCAACACCAAACCCAACACATAAGTCCAACACCAACACCAAGTCCAATCACCAACACCCAACAAATCCAACACCCAACAAATACAAAACCAAGCCCAATCACAAACACCTAACAATTACAACACCTAGGCCAGCACCATCGCCCAACACCAACACTCACGCAAGGGCAAAAGCCCATAGCCACAAAGCAACCCAAGCGCCCACATGCCTAAGAAGCCATTTGGCAAGACCCATGACCCAAGTCCAATGGGCAGAAGCCCAAACATAGACCCAATAATAGAATAACCCTAAGAGCACAGCCACGTAGAAACCATTGATTGAGGTATCAGGCGAAGCCTATAGGTTTCTGCCGTTTTGTATCGGTTTCGGTAGAAACAGATACGAAACTGGGGGTTTAAACTCGGTATCGGACAGTTTCGGTTGAAATTGTCGAGTTCCGGCCGAAATCGGCAGGAACTCGACAATTTCGCTCGAAACTGTCGACAAAGATGCAAGGGAAAACTAAAAAAATAAATCCGTGAATTAGAAGAGAAAGAAGTGAAACAACAACAGAAACATCAGCAACATTAAAAAAAGAAGAAAAAAGAAGAAGAAGAAAAAGAAGAAAAAGATGGAGAAGAGACTTACCTAATCTGATCCTGCCGACGAACCCTCGCCTCCAAAAGTCATGTCGATGCGCCTCCATCGATCTCCTCCATGCCTCCATCAATCTCCTCCATGCCTCCATCTATCGCCTCCATCGACCGACCTCCATGCCTCCATCGATCGCCTTAATCGTTCGCATCTATCGATCGCTTCTACGCCTCCATCGACCGCCTCCATCGATCCTCCATTTGGTTGCGTGCGGCGCGTTGCATGTGCAGCTGTCCAACACAAATGTGTATTAAGAAGTTTGCTATTCTTATTAGCAGTCTGAGTGCGCTGGCTACTAAAGCTCGCCTATTTATTTACAAGCTTGCCATTCTCAGCCACTAAACTCTTCCATTTACTTACAATTATTTACAAGCTTGCCATTCTCAGCCAGTAAACTCTTCCATTTACTTACAAGCTTGTCATTCCCATTTATTTCTAGTGCCGTTGATCAAAAAATGTAATATATTTAGCATAATATATTTAACAAAAATGTGTAACTAGCTAAAAAGTATTTGTGCTTTAATATTTGATAGTATTTGTTATATTTTTAAATACCTGAAACTACCGACAACGAAGAAACGAAACGACTCTCCGAAACCTTCGAAATGGGAGATATCGATATCGATACCAACCCCTAAATTTTGGGAAGAATGATACTAAGACCGAAACCATGACCGAAACCATGACCTAAAACCTTGGTGGGCGACGACGAGGGTCTTCACAAAACCCCGAAAATTCCCAAAACAAGCTCAAAGCATGCATCATCGCACATGGAAAGAAAACACGATTTAAACCAAAAACAAGAATTAAATTGATTTACCAAAATGGAGATCATCGTAAAAGCTCGTCGGAGCCTCGTCCCCAAGCCGTCGAGCGGCTATGGCTACTTTGACGAAGTGAGTAACTAAGAAGAGAAGACCGAAACCAAATCCAAACCCCAAACTCCGTTAAAAACCCCAAAATCAAAATCGAAAAATATTTTTAAGAGAAGAAAAATTCTTGGAATCGTTGCATGAAAACCCACGAATGAGGAAGGGATTAAGTTGATCTTCAGGGGAAACGAGTGGGAAGAGAGGGGGAACACTAGCTTTAACGCGTAGGGTTGGATCGGTGAAGACATTGCCAAATGAAATAAATGGCGTTGAACGATTGTCGGAAGGGAGAGGCGAAGGGGACCTCGATGGGTTTAAGATGAAGACGACAAAGGCGTGGGATGACGACGTGATGGCGGGGCGGCGAGAAACTTGCCAAACATCGTGGATCTGGTTGTGGAGCGACAGAGAGAGTCGAGAGATTTCTTTTTGTCGGGGGTTAGGTGTGCGACATCACGAGAGAAATAAAGAGGAGTGCATTTGGGCTTGTGGTTTCGTGGTCTGGGCTTGCAGGCTTAAGCAAAAGAAAAAAAAGAAGGGTGGATTAGGAATGGGCGACGATCTTAGCGGGCCAAAAGGAAAAAAAGAAAAAAAAGAAAAGAAAAATCTCTTTGTAATTTGCAAAAATCATTGGCCAAAGTTTAGACCATTACATCCTATCATCCTTACGAAAATTCCATCCTTAGAATTTTTAAAAGCTATGATTCATCAATTAAGTGAGGGTAATGCTTACGCATCTCATCATCTTTTTCCCAGATAGACTCCCTGGATGAGTCTCGATGCCATATCACCTTTACTAGGTTGACAATCATGCTTCAAAGGGCCTTCTACTCCCAGTCGATGGTCCTCACTGGTTGCTGATTATATGTCTAGTTAGGTCGCATAGTGACTTAGAATGATCCACGACGTGCATCGGGTTTCCCACATACTTTCGCAATTAAGATACGTGGAAGACATTATGCACTCCTTCCCTTCAAATGATGGTGATAGTGCAAGTTAGTATGCCACTTCTTTCATGCGCTCTAATATATCAAAAGGCCCAATGTAACATGGGCTGAGCTTCCCTCTCTGACCAAATCGAATCATGTCTTTGTTTGGGAGATCTTTAGGAAGACATGATCGTTAGACTGGAACTCCAAGTATTTGCACTTCACATCCACCCAATGCTTGTATCAGTCTTGTGCCACCTGAAACTTCTCTTTGATAGTCCACACAACATCCTCAGCTTCTACAATCAGCTTCTGTTAAATCAACTTCTGGTCACCCACGTTATTCCAACTCAGGGGGTGAACAACAATGTCTCCCGTACAGTGCTACAAAGGGTGCATTACCGATACTAGCTACGATAATGGCCTGGAAACTGTTATTGTACGCAAACTCTATGAGATGAATGTGATCTTTTCACGCCCTCTTAAAGTCTAACATACAAGCACCACAATATATCCTCCAGTATTTGGATAGTGCGCTATGATATGTCGTATTGAAACTCAAGTGAGCTCCCAAGCTCTCCTGCAGGTTCCTCCAGAACTGAGATGTGAATAGAGTGTCCCTCTTTGAAATAATGCTCACAGGAACACAGTGCAGTCTCACGATTTCCTCCATGTATGTCTGGCAAGCATCTCTGTCGATTAGCCTACTCTGAAGGAAATAAAGTGTGTCGACTTGGTCAACCGATCAACAATCACCCAAACGGCATCATTTTGCTTCGTGCCTCGTACTTCTAGGTAGTCCAATCACAAAATTCATCGTAATATGCCGTCACTTTCACTCAGAAATGGGTAAAGGCTGTAACAATCCAGTAATCTGGTGATGCTTAGACTTCACATGTTGGCACACTATACATTTTGTCACGCCCATGGCGATGCTCCTCTTCATGCCATGCCACCAGCAATGCTGAAGCAAGTTCTTGTTCATCATGGTTCCTGGTGGATGAATATAATAGAGAGAACTTTGAGCTTCCTTCAATAGTTCATCTCTAACATCTTCATATGGCACACAGATCTGTTGCCATATCATACGGATCTGTCCTCATGAATCTTGAACTCAAGTCTGGTCTGCCATCAAATCTTTGATCTTCTGTAGCTTCTCATCCTCCATCCGAGCAGCCTTGAACCTATCCACCATTGTTGACTGAATATGTAGGTTCATTAATGATGCAATCACTCAAGACAAAATCACCTTTATTTCCATCTCTCAAATCTCGTGTTGCAGGCTCTACTAAGTCGTGAGGGTCATCACCGTTGGAAGACGATTCAGTACATGAGGTACAACATTGACCTTTCCAGGATGATACTGAAGGTTAATGTCGTAATCCGTTATAAGTATCATTTTCATTGCCGTATGTTGAGCTCTTTCTGAGTGAAAAGATATTTTAGGCTTTTGTGGTCCGTGAAGATCCTTACGCAATCACCCAACAATAAATGTGTTCAAATCCTGAGAGCAAATATAACTGTCGCCAACTCAAGATCATGAGTGGAGTAGTTTTTCTCATGAGTCTTCAGTTGTCTGAATGAATTTGTCACGACTCGACCGTGCTGATGTAACATATACCTAAGTTATTTGCCTGATGCATCACTGAACACTTTGAATCCCCGTCCGGTCTGGAATAATCAATAATGGTGCAAAAGTCAATTTTCTCTTCAACCCTGGAAAACATTATCACATGCCTTCGACCAGACAAATACTACATCCTCGTAAATCGTATCATAAACTCCGTGATCTTCGAATAGTTCTGAATAAACATCTGATAATATCCAGCTAGTCCCAAGTAGGGGTGGCAATTTTCGGCCCGGCACGATGGCCCGGTACGGGCCCGGCATGATAAGACCGTGCCTGTGCCAACAATTTTGGTCCGAAATCCTTATCGGACCGGGCCGGCCCGGGCCGGACCCGAGCTAAGCTTTTCAGCCCATGGGCGTCACGACACGACACGAGAAGCATTTGATCGCCCCACTTCAATTTGTCCACACACTGATCTAAAGCAGATTTCAGTAATGTGCATTCATTTATGGTGTTAAGTCCAATGTCATGAATATTATCAGATCAAGGTCTAAATATCATAAATTTTAACAACTTTTCACCAGCGCCAACTTTAATGTCTTCGGATCTTGGAGGTCGATCTCAGTTTCCGAGAAGAGACAAAGATCCACCAAATATGTTACTTCATCTTGCCAAATAAATGAAAAAAATGTAGGACACATCACCTTATGCAACCCACATAATCCTCTTCTTTCGTGCTCCATTTCGATGCATCTTTAAGCATATGAGACAAGTTTGTGTTTAAAAATATGATAAAATGTTGTTACAATACATAATTCATTCAACCCTATCGGACCGGGCCGGACGGCCCGAATTTTTATCGGACCGTGCCCGGGCCTCTCCGGAATGGCCCGAAGTCTTATCAGGCCGGGCCGGCCCAGTCCTTTAAGAAAACCGGACCGGGCCGGCACGACCCGATAAGACCGGGCCGGCACGAATTGCCACCCCTAGTCCCAAGAAGCTCTGAATCATGTTCACTGACTGAGGAACTGACTAGTTCTGAACAACAACAACCTTTTTAGGATCTACAAAAACCACTTCTCCAGACAATACGTGGCCCAAGAAAGTCATCTTGTTCAACCAGAATTCGAATTCACATTTGCTAAATTTGGCATACAGCTGTTGTCCTCTCAAAGTCTCCAAGAACTTCTCCAAATGTTCTGAATGCTCCTGAGCGTTTTTCGAATACACCAGGATGTCGTCGTTGTAGACCACTACGAACTTATCTAGATATTCGTATAATATCTGGTTCATGAGGCCCATGAATACTGTCGATGCATTGTTCACACCAAATGGCATCAGCAGGTACTCGTAGTGTCTATATTTGGTTCTAAATGCAGTCGTATGGACTTAATCCTTCTTGACATTCACCTTACGGTATCTGGTCTTCAGATCTAACTTTTTGAGAAGATGCTCAATCATCCGAGCTTATCGAAAATGTCATCAATACATGGAAGATGATAGTTCTTCATTGTCACATTGTTTAGCTTGTGGTAGTCGATGCACATACGTCTGGTTCCATTATTCTTTACCAATAATACTGGAGCACCCCATGAGGATACACTGGGTTGTATCCATCCCTTTTGTAGTAGATCATCCAATTGAGCCCGAAGTTCTTCTAGCTCAGGCCGGTGCCATACGATAATTGGCCTTAGTTATCAACTGGTTTGACATTGGCTCAATTGAAGACTTAAGGACGCGATCCGGAGGTAATCCTGTGATATTGTTAGGAAATACATCCAAGAATTCTCGAACAACTTTTGGTCTCTCTGGCTCAGCTTCTATCACAATCACCACCGTCTCTGTTGGTCTGGCTCTAAACTTTACTGGTTCTTCGAATCTGCTTCCACTGACAAACTTCAACTTTAGATGGTCGGGATTTTGAACACTACCCTTATTCGACGATAGTCGATGGTGGCATGTAATTTCTCCAACCAATCCATTCAAAAGACATCATCAAAGCTTGGCATTTCGATTGCCATGAAGTCATCAAACAACTCCCGTCCATAAATCACTACAAGACATTGAAAATACCCACTAATTGTCTATAACACGTCACTGCATGTGTTGACGTTCCAGCAATAAGTCAGAGGTTCAACAGAAACGACATGGATGTTAACAAATCGACTTGCTAGGAAGCAGTGTGAGGCTCCTAAGTCGAACAAGACGGGTCTACCAACTACTAGTATGACACCTAATGTCACAGATACTACGTCTAAACAAGTAGCTACTAGCATATGAAAATAAATACAGGAAGCAACAAAATCATACTTGTGATCACTCTGCCAGTAGCTTCGGCCTCTTCTGTCGTCATCGTGAAAGCTTGGCGCGTAGGGGTAACGCCTGTGATCTTGCTTGTTGAAATAACTTCTACAATGGAGGAAGTGGTGGTCTACACGGAGAGTTTTCAGTAGGGGCATGAGTAGTAACTGGAGCAGTAAGGGTTGGCGTTGCTGGTCGCAGTCCTTTTTTGAGGACAGTCTCTGTCACTATGCCTATCTAATCCACAAATCATGCGCAGTTTCTGAAACAGGTGGCACTGTGGTTTGATGTGTCCAGTCTTGTGACAGAAATGGCATGTCAAAAGGGGTCGACGCTATTGTTGTGGTGCCGGCCTCTTGAACTATGTCTAATGCACAGGTCGATGCATCGATCTAGCAAGAAATAGGGGTCGTCGGCCCAGTCCCGCCATGGATACTGCAGGTGGTAGAGGTGGTCGTTAGCCAAAAGTTGCTCTCGATCGGCATCCCTCGCAACATATCAAATTGGCAGGCCGTGGACAGAAATGCATCGCGGTGTTCGTCAGCCCAACCAATTTTCTTCGAATCTTGATATTCAGACCTTGCTGAAAGCGTCTGTCTTGAGTCTGATTGGTGGCTATCATTTTCAAGGCAAACACGCTGAGCTTGGAGAACTCGGCATCGTATTGCTCCGCTGTTGTGAAACCTACTTTAAATTAGTAAACTAAGTGTGTAGTTTTATCTCTGCCTTCGGTGAGAAGAACTTTACCTATAAAAGATAACTGAAAGGGTCTCACGTGATCGGCCATTGCAGGCGACACTCTGAGTCCTACCAGACTCTGGCCACTTCGGTCAGTCGTAACTTTGCCATGTCGACCCATAAGTTCTCTGGGATCCAGATTGCTCTCAAATTATCTTCAATGCCTCACAGTCATTCATCTGCCTTCAGAGGCTCCTTTAGTCCGTCCAGAAACTTCGGGTGTCGTGCCCGAGACTGCTGGACTCTTCTATCATTTTCGTGCTCCCTCAGTACATAACCACTGCATGTTGCTGGAAGATTTCACCTTCTAGTGTCTGGTGTACTTCTGGTCCTGCCCAGGGTGGGCCCAGCATTGTCGTTGCTAGTCCTGGATTCTCCAGCACTCCTGGTTTCTAGAAGCGTTTATGTCCATGGTTCGTTGATTGGGGTACGGCTGTGGCGATGGTAAACTTGCATTCACCTGCATTCGTTGGGTAAAGTTAGTTTAATTGAGTATTTTTATACGATACATCCTACTCGTCCTATATTGTTCACGAGAAATACTTAGCGCAGACATGCATGAGCTAGCACAAAAACATGTCAAGCCACGCTTCCGGAAAACATGGTGGGTTTTTCACGTGTGATGCATGTCCTGCTATTTATCACTGAAAACAATCTAGGTCACGAGCAGAGATGTATTAAAATACTCATAGAAATTTTCATCAATACATGAGAGTACAAGAGTCTTGACACAGTATGCATACTAACACACACTCTTAAAATACATAAACAAAATACATAAGAAATACGCTCACGACCCCACGCTCAAAAGTCTGTGTTCTGCGCAACAAACTCAGACTTAGGGGTGGCAAAATGAGCCCGACCCGACCCGAACCCGGCATCCTTAACTGGGTACGGGTAGGGGCCAATCCGGGTCAAGTAGGATCCGGTTTGACCCGACCCGACCCAGATAAAATTCGGGTCGGGTATGGGTTTGGCATGTTAACCTGGATGACCCGAATTCGACCCGGTTTACTTTCTCTCTATAATAAAAATTTATATAATAACTTCAATACACAATTGCAATGGGAGTTGTGCTTATACGATTTGAATTGTTGCCCCATTCTTTAAGAGGTCTTGGATTCAATTCCCTTTACATACAACTTTTTAGTTAATTTTATTACTTTCTTTAGTAAAATGGTAACGTTAATTATACTTCCTTGCTGTCATCAGTGCGGTTTAAGCGACGAGCTATTGTAAATTATGCAACACTTAATAAATTGCCGGTGGTTCTTAATAAATATCTGGATATCGAAAAGGAACAGTTGTGTATAAGTCAAATCTTAACCCTACGGGTTAACCCGAACCCGAACCGGAAATTTTTCGGGTCACCCGAACCCTTAGGGTTTACCCCTATCCGGGTCGGGTCAAATCTGACCCGACCCGAACCCGAACCCGAACCCACCCGACCCGTTTGCCACCCCTACTCAGACTCCTCAAAGACGGGGGTCCTATCGTATTCCTACTCAGCACCCGACGGTGCAACAAAATGAAGAGTAGTCAGGTTAGAGTAAATCACAATAATTTCAAAATTTGGTACTAAAACAGTTTCCATAAGCATGACTGGGAATGTAAAAAGAGCCGGTAAATAAGCGGCATCATGAAGAAACCAAGGCAAGCATGTAGAATGAATTTCAGTTTAAGTTTAAGCTCAGTATTCCAGAAATTATACCAATCTAGGTCATGACTCATATTGAACAGTACGATAGGTAAACAGGTGTACATTATACGAAGGGCAAGCTCACCCGGGTCGAGCCCAAAATTAAAAATGGGAAATGGACTCCGGATACATAGATGTAACGGGCCACGGTTATGGACGACCGAGAATTGAATCCTCCTAGACATTTGCCAAAAGCATGGCCCCGGTCAATATTACACTTTCTTATATGGGTTACCAAAAACCCAGTGAGCTTGTATGTCAAGAGTTGTACAGTTTTTTGTGTCAAGGCGGTGTACTTCAAGAGATGTTACTAATGCCAATTTGTTATGTGTTTCAGAGTTCTCTTGCTAGTAATTGTTTAATTCATACACATCGAGCTTTAGATGATTATACAAGCATGCACCATAAGAATAGAGGAAATGAGACAGTCTCTAAACATGTTCCGGGTCATATCATAATTATTCAATATGAACGGTGTGCTGGTCCATTCCAATTTCATGTTTCCAACATTTTCAAGAGTCGTGAACATGTCCAGTTTTTGTGTCAAAGTGGTGCGGTTCAGGAGATGTTACTAATGCCAATTTGTCATGTTTCAGAGTTCTCATGCTAGTAATTGTTTAAAGCATGCGACATCCAGGTTTAGATAATTATACAAGAATGCAACATAAGAATAAAGCAAATGAGACAGTCTCTAAACATATCCAGGGTCACATCATAATTAGTCAATATGGATGGTGTACTATGTGGTCCATTCCAAGTTTATGTTTTCAACTCAGCATATTAACATGCCCAGTTTCATCACTATGCAAAGTGATATTATCAATGTCTAACAATTTTATCAAGCCAAGAATAAGTTATTGCACCGGAACAATTTAAGCGCATGTCAAGATCATATCCCAAACATCGCACACCTATCCATATATCCTAACTTTGATGTTAGAAGTCGTTAAGTAGTCATTTGCATGCACCGAGAAATTTTGTGATAATTAAAATGGCATGATGGACAACTGATTTGACCTCAGAGAAGTGTTATCATTGATCGTATAAGGGTCTAATCCACATGTTCATGATTTTCATGTCACCGGCCAACATTATCATCAAGGATGATTTCAGTGTAATATAAGTATAATATAAGCATGAATTAAAGGCAAGTATGATTCATGTGTCCAACCAACAATAGTGCAAAAGCCAGTATTAAACAGATAGTGGCCGATGGCCTCAAGAAACTGGGCAAATGCCCACATAGTGGTCGATGGCCTCAAGAAACTGGGCAAATGCCCGTCCAGCAAGTCAAAGGCTAAAGCCCAAATCCAACACTAGTCCATGACCCAAAACCCTACACCAATGGCCAACACCAAACCCAACACACAAGGCCAACACCAACATCCAACACCAACATCCAACACCAATGGCCAACACCAAGTCCAATCACTAACACCCAACAATTCCAACACCCAGTCCATTCATCAACACATAACAAATCCAACACCAAGCCCAATCACCAACACATAACAATTACAACACCCACGGCCAGCACCATCGCTCAACACCAACACTCACGCAAGGGCAAAAGCCCATAGCCACAAAGCAACCAATAGCCCACAGGCCCAAGAAGCCATGGGGCAAGACCCACAACCCAAATCCAACGGGCAGAAGCCCAAATAGAGACCTAACGATAGAATAACCCGAAGAGCACAGCTGCGTAGCAGCGGTGGGGGCGATGGCAAGGGTCACCATGAAGCCCCAAAAATCTCCAAAATAAGCTCAGATCATACATCAGCGCACATGAAAAGAAAACATGATTTTTAGACAAAAATAAGAATTAAAGTGATTTACCGAAACCAATATCGTCGAAAAAGCTCGTCGGAGCCTCGCCGCTACGGCCATTGAGCGGCTGCGGATGCTTCGACGGAGGGATGAAACTAGAAGAGAAGACCGATACAAAATCCAAAACCCAAATTCCATCGAAATCCCCAAAACTGAAATCAGAAAATATTTTTGAGCGAAGAAAAATTCTTGCAATCGTTGCATGAAAACCCCCGAAATGGGAGGAGATTAGTATAGCTTCATTGAAAACAAGAGAGAAGATAGGCGGAACACTTAGCTTTAATGTGGTTATTGGGATTGGTGAAGACTTCACTGGATGAAATAAATGGCGACACATGACTGTCGGAGGGGAGAGACGGCTGGAGGGGGCCTCGAGGGGTTTAAGAGAAAGCCACGAAGGCGTGGGGATGATGACGTGATGGCAGGCAGCGAGAAAGAACATCATGGATTTGGTCAGGGAGCGACTGAGAGAGAGAGAGTCGAGAGATATTTTTCTATTGGGGGTGGGGCGTGTGGCACCTTGCGGGAGAAATAGAGAGGGGGCCATCTTTGGGCTTGCGGGTTTAAGCAACAGAAGAGAAAAAAGAAAGGGGAGGAGTTGGAATTGGCCACAATTTTAGCGGGCCAAAAGAAGAAAAAGAAACATAAGAAAATAAGAAAAGAAAAATCTCTTAGTAATTTGCAAAAATCATGGGCCAACGTTTAGGCCATTACAGAACCACAACGCCTTTTACATCTATCTATAGGTGGAAATTGTTATATGGTTGAGAAGCTATAAGATTTCAACCATTTGATTCAAGGTCAAATAGCATGGGAATATCATGCTTTTTGCACTTCCACATTTGTGGACATGTAGATCATTATGACTGGTGACGATCATCCAATTGAGTGCTGAAAATTGGGCCTTTTGACCATCATATGAGGACATGTCCTCGTACGACATATGATATCAATCATTCTCTTTTTTAAAAAAGTTGTCAATTACAAATTCATGACATTTGCAAGTCATTGGATGTCATGCACATCTTGCACTTTATGTCAGTAACAGTTGTGCTTGTTTGTATCCATATAGTATCTTTACAACTGTGCCCATTAAGATATCATGATTACCATCTATAGATAATATCTCCTTTCTCACTATTACTTGAAGCAAGCATATGCTCCATTTTCTTGCAAACGAAATATGTGACCTCTTTAGTCACCATGTCACCATTCACATCCACTTTTCTATAGGTGTTCAGATCTCAATCAGGTAAATGAGGTTTTGCCCTTGCCAAGTTATTACTGATCATCGGTTACTTACAGGTGACCATATTCTTTTATTAAGATATGCAATTGTGATGGATCAAGTTTATAAGTACAATGCTGGCAGATCTGTACTCATTATATTAGTTTTAAATAAAACTAACATCTTCCATGCATGATGCGTGGATGTGGTCTGGGATATTATTGTACATATATATAAATTGGAGGAAAAGACTTAGAAAATTTAGGGAGAGAGAGAGAGAGTGTGTGTTTGCTAGGGTCATTCGGATGGACCAAGCCTGTGGATTCATTCAAATCAAATTTAGAAGTAACATAAATAGAAAATCCACTCCATTGGATATGATCTGACATGTCTAAATAAGCTACGAATAAACTTTCAAATGATTTGAATATGTTTTATCCATTCATCAAGTAGTTGCAAATTAGATGATATTATGATGATTCTAAAATGTAGATTTTGCAACTATTTGATAAATGTGTAAAAAAAGGTTAAATCATTTGAAATTTTATTTGTAGGTAGTTTATACGTGTTTACCGAACATATTTTTTATTTAGGTTACTCAATTTTAAATTTGACTTTGATAGATCCGCAAGTTTGATCCATCCGAATAGATTCTAGTCAACCTCTATAACCATATAGCTAGATTACCAAAAATTTCAATTTTTTGAACGAATACCTAAAGCCCCAAACTTAAAATTGAAAACCCAAATAAATAATCTATTCCCATTTAACCTATTTAAAAACAAATATATGAATTTATTTAGTTGGTTTTAACCATGCATCAAGTGGTAACAAAACCATTTTAAAAGAATTTTTTAAAATCGATTAATTTGGTATAACTTTATACACGGGTAAACATATTGAATCATTAGAACTTTTCTTTACGGATCTAAGGCCTCGTTTGACAAATGGAGTTAGAGTTGGGAGTGTAGAGGAGCGTAGAATAATAGTTAGGGGTTTTTTGGAGTTGGGCCAACCCCGGTCTAACAAGCGTATTTTGTTGGCAATAAGCACTTCACCCCCAAAATTAGTTTCTCAAAATGCCAATCATACCCTTAAATTATTTTCTCGAATCCGCCCAAAAATGGGTTTGTTTGGTTAGGATCTTGCGGGGGGGGGGGGGGGGGGGGGGGGGATCCTAGACCGATCACATTTGCCGAATGAAGCCTTAGTGTGTGTGATCACATACAACGCAACAATTTTTGATATGGGTTGCCAATACACAAGTTCATGGCGTTAAGTATTTGTTCAAAAAATAAACAAGTATTTTATAATGACACACACATAGGAGTATGTGCATGTGAACGTGTACTGCTAGGATAGTTTATGTTTACTAAAGATCCAATTGACTAAGCCTAACTTCCATTCATTAACCCAAATATAATTATTAACATCAAAGCAAATTTATTAACCCAAAAATCTAATTTATTAGCCCTAAAGCAAATGAATTAACATAAGCTCTGATTTTTAAGTAAGTGGGTCTGCACAACTTAGAAAGCCGTGCACATACATAGACACATTTTCTCTGTACAACACGAGTCGGACTATGAAATTTTTGTTTTGTTTTTGGCGAAAACTTAATGTTCTATATTAAAAACTCATTCTGTTCGGTGCAATTTAAATTATTTACACTATCTACAAACAAAAATTCAAATGATCATTGTTTGTTTTACCCCTACATCAAAAAGGTGACAAATTATTAACTTTTAATGAAATCCTGAAAGTTTATTTTGTTACCATTCGATGAATGGGTTAAACATAAGGAACTAAAGTTTTGTGTGTGCATTGTTTACAAGCATTATATCACATACATTGGAATGAATTTGTGATTTGGAACCACAATTTTTACTATATATGGTGTTAAGTTTTTTTTTTCAAAAAATAAACGAAAACTTAGTCCAAGTCTCTCTATTGGGGGGGGGGGGGGGGATGTGCATTAGCTATCCAAGAAGGAATTCTCTCCTACGCATTAGTTAAAATTTCCGCTCTATTATTTTTTAGGTGATTGACCCCGTTCATTTTGATCTTCATATTCGAAAACCCCATTATAAAACCCCATTAGTATTTTTCTTGTTGATCTAGCCGTTACAAAAAGCTTTATTGTTACGATTAGATCAACAAGAAAAATATTTTGGTTCGCTAGATTTTTGGTGTATATGAGTTTTAGAATATACAGATCAAAATGAACTGTGCATGGAAGGGAACTCTTTCTTCGGTATCTGTTGCTCATAACTTTCTCTTTCTCTGTGTATGTTCGCGTATGATACTATTGTTTCATGTGCCTCTAAAAAGCCAAATTACACCAGTTCATTGGGAACAATAGATATGCTGATACAATTCCAATGCTGTGAATTTCAAACACGACTGGATTTTACACGAAGGAAATCCAAATAAAAAGACTAAGATGGAAATTCAAAAATTAATAACAGATCCATGTCATATGTTTATTAAAAATTCATTTTATGATGACATTAAAGAATCTCAGTCAAGTCGAAGATCATGACCCAAGAGGCCACTGTTGGCATCAAACTACTCCAGCTACAAATGTTGACATTGAAGGAATTCCATAAATTTGGATATATTTTTCAACATCATTTCTTCAGTGCACAACAAAACTTAATTTTTCACATCTGAATCTAAAAAATATATGATTATAATTTAGGATTATTGTTTTCTAGCTGCCATTTATAATCATCACAAAAAGATCTCGGTGGAAATCCCATGGGCATTTTTGATCAACCACTTCGCAAAAAGTAATCAAAATTGTAAAGAGACATCAAAGTTGATTTACAGTTGCCCTCTTAGATGCCTCCTTTATAGCCAAGGGCCGCTCGCTATCATCTCTAGCCCAAAGCATTAGTTGCCTTAAACATGGAATGCGAAACACCATGGATAGTTATAAAGTCTTAGTTTGCTGGTGCATGAACATGCAACATTCACAGATAGTATCACTAACCATAAGCCGGATGAGTATATGGTAAGCGACAAATTGAAAACCATCTGTTTCGTAGAGCGCAAGACATTCGACGTTTATTTTGAAGTTCAAATAAAGTGTAATGGGAATTCAACATAAGTTAGCTCGTGGGGATTTGGTTACATGTTGTTGCAACAAATCACTCACTAAACATTGATTTGACACTTCAATCAGATTTAAGCATAGAACACTCATGTTCTCTTCAAAATTTACCATATCTCTGGGTAATCATACTGGGGACGTTGATAGTGGAAACCTGCAGGGAAATTTAGATTTAATTTTTTTTTTTCAGCAAGCTTCTGATGCTGATGTATGTCCAGAATCTAAATAGCACTTCATCTCATTTTTGCTTGGTGGTCCTCGAGATTATACCTATAGGAGGGTCTGAACCTTCATTCACATACATTGCATTAAGATCTCCCAGGGGTAGCTCATCTTTTAATCATGAAAGACTTTTATTTAATTTCTACTTTATATACCTCCAAAATATATATCATTCAAAATATAAAAGGAGAACAACAGATTTTCTGGGTGAGGGCAGGCGCATAAAGATTTAGCCCTCTATGTATCTCTTTAAACATGGGTTCCACTTTAGTTTGGATCAACTTTTCATTCAATTGCGTACAACAGTACTCACAGAATACATATGGGGATATATGCATGTAATTCAGCCTTTTTGTAGCTTTTTATCATGATAAGATAAGTTTTTTTGTTATATATTCCCCAAATCTCTCTCTTTTAGAAAATTAACCCTAATCTTGTTGTTTGCAAATTTGCAGGCAGAACTCCAGATCTTACAGTTAGCTCTGTTTAAAAGAAATATTATTTCTTCTTGGGTTAATTGAATTACAGTTTTTTTTACCGATGACTAACATCAGCCTTGTTTGGATACTTGAACTCCCTTAAATCAAAATTTTCTTTTTCTTCTTTCTCAATACATACATGAAAATAAACGATAAATGACTTTCTTAGTAAATTGTTAATTATTTCTTCCTCTCATCAGTGACCTCTGATTTTCCTCGTCCTTTCTTATTCTATAACTCCAAGTAATGCATAGGAAAGAATTAAAAACATTCTATAAAAAACTTCTACTTTTCTCTTCTTTCTTCTCCTCCGTCTTCTCTTCTCTCACCCAAATAAATACACAAGTTCTGAATCGACGGTGAAAGGGGCTATAGAGATGGAGGTGGAGGATGCGACTTTAAAAGATTCGGAGAGAAGTGAAGAGAGGTTTGGCTAGGGTTTGAGTTTGGGTTCTTTTTCTTTTAGGAAAAGACAGGATTGGAAAAGAAACAACAGAAAAGAAATGGCCCTTCCCCTCTTACCATTCAAACTCTCAAATATGTCGCTATGAGGGGATATATTTTTATTACCCCAAAAGTTATTGGGATCAATTAACAAATAACATAATTTGAGGGTTATTTTTACAAATATGAAAGGTTTAGGGAGTGTATCTTAGACAAAACCTAAATAAAGTCATTCATGTTTTTATTAAAAATTATAATTATGTATGTTCTCGTGATTGCATATCTCTCTGTCTAATTCAGGTTGTGAACCATTGACCATAACCATGGTATTCAAATTTTCTCTGTTCATGTCTTGTTTGATGCCTAATATTGACTTGAAATGACTAGCACCAATGAGATGTGGATTCTCTGATGGTGCTCTTTTTGTATGTGTACTTACATAGTTAGAGAGATGTTCTTTATGCTTCGGCTATGATTTTATTTAATTCACTTGGAATCTCGTGTTTTTGGGTTATCACGGTCCTTGGAATTTTACTTATTTGAGTGCCCTACTATTCTTGGGGAAATTGAAATAGGCAGAACAATGATTTCTGGGGCTCAAAGGTGTTGACTACAGTGCTATGATTAGTCCTTGTGGATTAAATGATGGTTGATTTTTTGGAGTTGTATAAAGTATTCCTTCGTTTCTTTTTATTTAAATGGAAAACCAATGCACCATTATCGTAGTAGTTAGTGACAGGAGTATTAAGAAACATGTAAAGATTTCATATTAGCTATCATTTATTAATTTGACTCCTTGATGTTTATTGCAACATTTACCTAATTATAAGAAGCCTATTGAGTATGTCATAGTGAAAATTAGAACTTTTAGTTATGACTTTTTATAAGCACGAATTAAATTTAGTGTTGTCACATATTCAATGGGAATTGATGGAACTGGAATTTTGCATTCTGGTTTGACATGCGAATTTTTAGAGCTGGCGAAGCAAATTTTATGAAGGATAATGTAGAAGTTGAAATATGCATTTCTTGGGTGACTGGACTACTAAGGTCCTTACTAGTTCATGGTATATATAATGGATTGTGAATGCTTGCATTTTGAACTGTTTACTTGTAATCATCTCCAAGTATTAGTTTCACAGAACATTGCATGTGATTGCTGCATGTTTTGCCTGGGAATGATTTTGAATTATTTCAGCTCATTCATGTAACAACTTGGGAGAGAAATTTGCCTCTTCCACATAATTGGGGGTTTTTATAACTTCATATTTGATATGGCCATTTAATATAAGTTTATATCATGTTTATGCTTAATCAAGCAAATGTGTTAATAACTTGGTTATATTTTATGTGGTATGTTTCATGATAACTTCTTGCAGGCTGTGCGCCGAATGAAAACCTCTCCATTGACTACTGATGAAAAGGCACGCATCTATGAGGTAATACAATTTGGTTTTTTTTCCTTAATTAATGTTCCAGAGATCAAACATATCTTGGCATAAGCAAGTCACTTTAATTCTGTTAAACCAGGGACTTAAACTCTTCAAAAATGATTGGTTCTCAGTTTGGAAATGCATTGTTCCACATAGAGATCCATCCTTGTTACCCCGGCTGTGGCGTATCGCTACTGGAACTCAGAAATCTTACAAAAAAAGTGCAGCCATGAAAGAGAAACGGAGATTATATGATGCAAAGAGGAGAAAAATGAAAGCTTCTATGTATGAATGCCAAACCTCATCTGATAAAGAGGTTTGTCCCTTTTTTTAATCAATAACAGATCAACTATGAAAACCTGGAATTCTTCCTGACAACTAAGTTGTATTTATGACTGCATGAGTATCAGGTTGATAATGGAGGAGACAATAGTGCAGGTGATGTGGATGGCGATGATGAAGCTTATGTTCATGAAGCATTCCTGGCAGATTCAGAGCATGGAAGTCTCAAGCAAATGGCCGGTGATGCTCCTTTTCTGAGTGCAAACAGGGTAAACATGCAATCAGTTAGCATCATGACATATAACAGTGGTAGTCATACCGGTGAACCTTGTACGTCTATTGCAAATGGAAGCAAAGAACTACGACAGGGAAGTGGATGCGGGTTTCAGAACTCTCCAGCTCGAATTTTGCATCCTCCTCATTGTTCTCAGTTTATACACAGTGCATCTTCCAAGCAACTTTCGTACAATTTAATATCAAGGGCTTCTAATGGTTATCTGGTCTCACGGCCTTCACAAACACATAAAATTAAAGGTTTCAGAGTAGTCAAGTTGGCGCCTGATTTACCTCCGGTTAACCTTCCTCCATCTGTTCGTGTAATTTCTCAGTCAGCCTTCAAGAGTTACCACTCAGAATTACCGGCTTCGGCATTTAGTGATACCTCAGTAAAAGATCACATCCCAAGGGTTTCTCAACATACAAGAGGAGGGAGTAGCATATTAAATCCTGGTGAACATCCACGAAAAAGTTCGGATAATGGTCTAGATGCTAGCCAGCAGCGAGATACTAGTACCTGCGCAAGTCAGTTGGGGGCAGAAGAGAACACATCTGAGTCTGACCTTCAAATGCATCCTTTACTGTTTCAGGCCCCTGAAAATCAGCCATCATATTTCTCAATTAATATTCAAGATACGGGTTCAGCAATTCACAACTCTTTCCCCATGAATCCTCCTCAGGTCGACACCTGTCTCTCTAAATATCAATATCCTGTGAGATCTGATTTGTTTCACAATGAAACAGAGCAGCCTGAAAAAGCACCCTCAGATTTGCAGACAATTGACTTTCATCCTCTCTTGCAAAGAGCTGATAGTGAAAATGTTAATTTTGCCTCGAGATCATCACTTTATCAGCTATCTGGAGATATTAGATCATCACAATGCATTGCTAATAAATCATTTGACCAATCTGATTGCATGTCAAGAATACCGGCATCTCTAACCCACAATGACGAGGAAAATAACCTTGACTTAGACATTCGTTTGTGTTCTGCACCACACAAAGGAAAAACATTAGACAGGGAAACACACAGTGTATTGGAGCACAGAATGTTGGGAAAGAACCGCCATAGAAATGTCACATTTCCCAACTTTTGCAGTAGAGTTCCAGAGGTTTCAACTCCAGGCAATTTATCATTGCAAGCTATACCACCAGAAATCAGTGGTGGATGCCATTCGTCAGTGGATCTTCATGATGATTCCGTCCCGGGCATAGTGATGGAACAGGAAGAGTTGAGTGATTCTGAAGATGAGGTTGAACATGTGGAGTTTGAATGTGAGGAGATAGATGACTCAGAAGATGATGAAATGAGCAGCGAGCTACCTTCCGGACTTCAAAATAAGGTATCCTGGGTTCTTTGATTTAACTGACTATAAACAATATTTTACTGCTGTTTGTGTTAAATGACGCAGTTATCTATAGCACAGATTTCACTGAAGCGTCTATTGGACACATGACATATGGACATAATCCTTATAGTAATTTCTTATATGGACATAATCCTTATAGTAATTTCTATTGGACACATGACATATGGACATAATCCTTATAGTAATTTCTTCTCAAACGTCTCTGGAAATATTTGTAGTGACCCTTGATCCTTACTTGGCACTTATGCCTAACTAGACAAGGAAATGAATATGTTCCTTGATTGATGTCTTTCAGATACGCATTAACATCAAAATGTTAACACCAAGCTGTTTTTGCATTAGCGGCACTTCGGGTTGCATAGAGGATGCTCAAGGGCAGGGTTTGTCTATGATTCATGGTCTTCTGTATTTTGCATCATGGAAGCCGTTGAGCCATTACTTGTTGGAAAAG
Organism: Scilla litardierei; assembly: GCA_030789695.1. Classification (NCBI taxonomy): domain Eukaryota; kingdom Viridiplantae; phylum Streptophyta; class Magnoliopsida; order Asparagales; family Asparagaceae; genus Scilla; species Scilla litardierei. The sequence goes on along the minus strand of CM061139.1, from coordinate 122,458,910 downwards.
CAGCAACAAGAAATTAATATCTCATGACACAATTGTTGCAGTACGTGGTTTCTCCTTACATTTGATTAAAATATGGATGGTTGAAATCCTCGGGAAAAGAAATGCAAATCAAAAGAGGAGCTGAAGCATCAACACCATTTGTTGTAATGGAAACATGCTTTAGAATTTGGATGTAATGATTAGTGTTTTAAATCTTGGATATCGGTCGCGTTTCGGTTGGATTATATGATGTCGGATAACGGATATCAGAGATATATCAGGGACATTTACTAAATATCTGAGTCTCATATCGGATGCTAAAAATAGATATCATATGCATACCATACAATACCTAAGTTGATATATATTATATATACTCACATAAAAATACGTTTAGGATATAATTGGCTCAATATGTTGCATTAAATTTGAATCTAACATCAATTCATTGAAAAACCATTTCAATTTATGCAAGTAGTCACGAACCAATCAAGTGCCATATGTATGATCTTTTATTTTTATTTTTATTTTGTTCCTCTTTCTATGTTCTTCTAAATAAATCTTGTAGAATTTCTAAAGAATGAAAGGTTGAGTGTATTTCTGAAGTCCTAGTGTTTGTGATGTTTTACATATTGTCTCTTGCTTGGGAGGAGTTAGAGTGGGCTGAGGATTGACCTGGGTGCGAACCCGTAACTTCCATTATCCTTTTAAAACCCTAATTTCCCTTTCAAACCCTAGATCTATTTTATATTTTCCCCCTTTTCCCTCTTTTGATCTTTGCCAGTCATGTGTCAGATAGCGCATTGAGCCTACCAATATAATTTATTTATATTGCCTTGGACTTATTTAGATAATAAATCTTTCATCGGTCCGATTTATTTGATCGTATGGTCTGCCACAGGGATTCAAGTACTGTAAATCCTGAAGATGGATCTAAATTGATCTTGATGAACATTTGTAGAAGGCAATATATTCAAATATTCTTATGCAGCACCTGATAGCATAAAATGTGGATGCATAGCCTATTAATGCCAGTGTGTATATGATACGATCCGCTTGGATCGATCAAGCAAATCAATTTAAAGGTGGAAAAATTAAAAAGACAGGAATATTTTTAGGTTTTTAGATTGAGAGAACAATGGGAACCAATTGATAAAAGCCTCTTTTGAGAGGAGACTTGCTCTCCAAGCTTTTGATTGAACGGAACAAAAGCCTAAATATACTTTACTAAGGATGCTCAAGAGTTTCTCAACAATCTAAGCATAAGCAAATACAATGGCGGCTGGCCCTAATAAAGAGAATGAGTGGACTTACTAATTTGGCCTAGAGCGACCAAAATACCCATAAGGCTAATAATAACTAATTAACGCCTCCACGTCTCCTCCTGCCCACGTAAGTGATCATGGGCGGTCCCTCCCCGTCCACCGCACGTGCTGCGGCCTCCTCGGAGCGTGTGCCGGCTGAAGATGCGACATGGTCTGCATCAATACCCCCGTAGAAGAGCCACATTGTCCTCAAGGTGGAAGTCGGAAAACTGCTCCCGAACAACGTCAAACGCCTCCCACGTGGCATCGCAGTCCGGCAATCCCGCCCATGTATCAATACCTCCTGCCGACGCCCCAAACCCTGACGCACCGCCCTGACGTCCAACGGCTCCATCATCACCTCCATGTCCTCTGTCAGTGTCGGTGGAAGTGTGGATGACACCGTCTACTCTCCAATAGCGCGGCGAAGCTGCGAAACATGAAAAACTGGATGGATCGTAGCCGTCGTGGGTAACCTCAGCCTGTAGGCCACTTGGCCAATCTTGGCATCAATCTCAAAGGGACCAAAGAATCTGGCGGATAGCTTCTCATTACTCCTCGCCACTGATCTCTGTCTGTATGGCCGCAGCTTGAGATATATCATATCTCTCTCCTGAAAGCTCACATCTCGTCGATGTCCATCTGCCTTCGCTTTCATCGCCTGCTGAGCCCGTAACAGGTGCTTCTTCAGCTCCTCTAGCATCCCATCCCTCTCCTCCATGTTACCCTCTACCAACGAGACTGATGTCTGTCTACTCCCGAACCGAATCAGCTCTGGTGGGTCTCTTCCATACAACACCCGGAAATGGGTTGTCCCTGCTGCTGAATGGTACGAAGTATTGTACCAATACTCCGCCCAGACCAACCAGCGGTACCACTGTCGCGGTGTCTTCGATGCAAAACATCGCAGATACGTCTCTATACTGCAATTAACCACCTCTGTCTGACCGTCTGTCTGGGGGTGATAGGCGGTACTCCTCTTCAACGCCGTTTCCTGTACCCGAAACAACTACTGCCAAAACCCGCTCAAGAACACCTGGTCCCGGTCAGACACTATAGAACCAAGGATCCCATGCAACCGTATCATCTCTCAAGTAAACGCTATGGCCACCGAAACTGTCGTGTACGGGTGTTTCAGCGGTATGAAATGTGCGTACTTACTCAGCCTGTCCACCACTACGAAAATCACCGAGTACCCCTCCGACCTGGGTAATCCATCGATGAAGTCCATCGTCACCCCCTCCCACACCCGCTCAGGCAGAGACAAAGGCTGCAGCAACCCTGCAGGTGCCATGTCCATGTACTTGTGACGCTGGCAGACATCACAAGCCGCCACTAAGAGGGTGATCACCTTCTTCATCCCTTGCCAGTAAACCTCTCGGGCCATCCGCATGTAAGTCTGCTGCACACCGGAGTGTCCCCTAATCCCTGAACTGTGGAACTCCTGAAACAGCACTGGTATGAAGGCCGACCTCCGTGGTAAAACCAACCGTCACTGGTACAACAGCCTGCGCCCCTCCAAAGAGTACCCCTTCGGTGCCTCCCCGCCGCCCTGTAGTCGCTCCCTGATCTGTCTCAGCTCTGGGTCGGTCTCTGCCTCCTGTAACATGGGCTCCCCGTCTAGCCACATCGGTAACGAGAGCGCCCTCATGTGTACTCCCTCCTCTCGTCGAGATAAGGCGTCAGTCACCTTATTCTCCAACCAGGGCATGTACTCAATGACAAACCGGTACCCTACCAGCTTCGAAAGCCAATGCTGGTGCTCCTCAGTAACCAACCTCTGCTCAAGTAGGTACTTGAGGCTCCTCTGGTCTGTCCTGACCACAAACTCCCTCTCAAGTAGGTATGGCCGCCACTTCTGCATCGCTAACACGATCGTCATCAACTCTCTTTCGTACACCGACTTCAGCCTGACTATAGCAAAAAGCACGTGGTTGTAGTAGGCTACGGGCCGCCCCAACTGCATCAACACCGCCCCCAAACATACGCCTGATGCATCCGTCTCCACTACAAACGCGATGCTGAAGTCAGGCAGCGCCAGCACCGGGGCCGTAGTCATGGCCACCTTTAAGGCCTCAAAGGCTTTGGTCGCTTCCTCCCCCCAAGCGAACCCATCCTTCTTCAAAAAGGTCAGTGAACAGTCGTGCAATCGTATTGTACCCCCTCACGAATTTCCGGTAGTAGCCCGTCAGCCCAAGGAAACCCCGCAATGCCCTCAAAGAAGTAGGTACTGGCCAGTCCAATATGGCCTCTATCTTCGCCCTGTCCGCCGCTACTCCTTCCGTTGACACCACGTGCCCAAGGTACTCTATCTACAGCTGACTGAAGCTACACTTCTTCCGGTTCGCATACAACTGTTGTGCCCCCAACTCCTGGAAGACTGTCTCCAAATGCCCCACATGATCCTCCATAGTCCTGATGTAAACCAAGATGTCGAAGAAAACCAAGACGAACTTCCTCAAGTACGGCCGAAATACCTCGTTCATCAAGGCTTGGAAGGTGGAGGGAGCATTCGTCAAGCCAAAAGGCATGACGAGAAACTCGTAGTGCCCCTCATGTGTGCGGAACGCCGTCTTCGGCACGTCCTCGGGCCTCATCAGGATCTGGTGATAACCCGCCTTCAAGTCGATCTTCGAGAACACAACTGCGCCATGCAGCAGCTCATCTTGCAGCTCGTCGATCACGGGAATGTGGAATCTGTCAGTCACCGTCTCCTTGTTCAGCGCCCTGTAGTTGACGCAGAACCGCCAGCTCCCGTCCTTCTTCTTCACCAACAGCACTGGTGAAGAGAAAGGACTCACACTAGGCTGGATCACTCCCGCCTGCAATATCTCCCCGACCATCCTTTCGATCTCGTCCTTCTGCATATGAGGATATCGGTACGGGCGCACGCTTCCTGGTGCTGCTCCCTCTCTCAAGACTATCGCATGCTCATGTTCCCTCACTGGTGGTGGCCCCTGTGGGTCCTGAAAGACTTCCTGAAACCGCTCCAGCATCTGCTCAACCACCTCGGGAACCTCTGCCGGTTGCTCCTGCTCAACTTCAACTTCACGGTACTCCACTAAGTACCCCTCTCCCTCCCTCTGTAAAGCCCGAGTAATGGCCTTAAAGGCCACCAACGAAAAGCATAGGGTGGGGTCCCCTGTTAGTACCACCGTGCGGTCACCCTCCTCAAACTCCATACTGAGACGTTTTCAGTTCACCCACACGTCCCCCAACTTCTTCAGCCACTGCACGCCCAGAATGATATCGACATTCCCCAACTCCAGGGGTAAGAAATCCTCCATAATTTGCACTCCCTGCAAGGTCAGACACAACCCCTTGCAGAGCCCCTTGCTCTCCATCTTCACAGTCCCCAGCAAAACAGTAAACTTCTCCATGGTGCTCAATTGCAGCACATGACGCTCCACCACTCGGTTAGAGATGAAATTGTGGGTGGCCCCACTGTCTATCAGCACTGTCACCGCCATATCGCCCAACTGCCCTGACAACTTCATGGTGTGGTTCGGTGTGAACCCCACCACAGAGTTCAGGGAGACCTCCGCGAAGTCTAGGTGAGACTTCTCCTCCTCCTCGAGTGGCTCCACCCTGGGCTCCTTGTCATCCCGACACTCCTCATTTGGCACCATGGTAATCTGTAGCAGGCGGCTCGAACATCTATGGCCAGGGGTGAACTTCTCATCGCAACGGAAACACAACCCCTTGGCACGCCTCTCCCTCACCTCCGCCTCCGTCATCCGTCGCCCAAGAGTAGCGGGACGAGTCTCTCCCCTAGTCTCTGGTGCACCGGCAAGTGCCCTCGGCGCTGCCGCTGCTGGTGTGGGTCGGGAATTTTGGGTCCCCCAAGTCCCACGTATCCTCCTCTCCTCTGTATGTTTCTCCTCCGCCTTCTGTACGAGGCGAATTAGGTCCTCCAAACCCCCCGGGCTCTGCATCCTCAGCTCGGATGGAGGGCTTGAGTCCCCCATGAAATTTCCCATGAGCGCCTCCTCCGTGACCACAGGCACTCGGCCAGACAGTAGCTCGAACCTCCTGACAAAGTTCCGCACCATCCCCTCCTGCCTGAGTACCCTGAGCTGCTCGTAAAAATCTCCTCCTGGTGTCTTCTGGAATCGATCCATCAAGTAGGCTGTCAAATCCGCTCACGAGGAAAAGGGACTGAGTGCAACCTTCCACCGGTACCACGCCAAGGCCTCTCCCTCAAAGTAGATGCCCACCGCCTTCAGGACCTCCTCCTCGGTAAAACCCACCGTCTGGAAGTACCTCTCCGCCCTGTAGATCCACCCATTTGGATCGCTCCCCTCAAACACGTGCATCTTCAGCTTCTTCAGCCGCCTATCAGCATGAAACTCTGCTTCTCCCCGCCTCTCCTGGTCCCAACGCCTATCTTCGTGGTTCCGTAGGGGATTGTAGTCCTCATCTGCATATTCGTCCTCAGGCCAAAAAGGCCTACCGTCTGGTGACAGCCCATGGGGTCCTCCAAAAGCTGCAGCAGCTGGTCGCTGCCCTCCTTGACCCCCGAAATGACCCTCCGGTCCTCGACCTCGCCTCGGAAAAACCCTCGCGCCCTCCCGAAGGCCTCCTGTTGCTGGCCGCCCCCTGTCGGCAGTCCATTGGGCTTCATCCACCATCGTCGGGACCCCCAGGGGCCAAGCGGGGGCCCTGGGGTCCCGCCCAACCCCGCCCGCCTGGGCGCGGCCCCCCAACGGCCATTCGGGGGCCGCGCTGGGCCTCTGCCACTGCGGCAGAGCCCCGCCGCCCCCAGGCTGGGCTCGCGGCCCCCTTGGGGGGTTCGCCAGGTCTGGTCGACCCCCTGGGGGGTTCGCCGGGTCTGGCCGACCCTCCGGGAGGGTTCCCCGGCCCAGACGCACGCTTTCGTCGCTTGCCCGTTTGTCGCCGTCGCCTGGTTTCGTCGATACGACGACTTTCGATGTCCCGGCTGTTGCAAACTGTGCCGCCACCCTTGCATCTCGCGCCCTTAACTCCTGGACTTCGGGATCCGAGTCATCTTCAACCTCCGCCCATGATTTCTTCCTCTTTCCTTTAACTAGGGTTTGCAAAATCTCCATGATTTTTTGTTGATTTGCTTCGCTTTTTGCATGCTTCTCTTCTTGGGCTCGGTTGTTTTCCTCCATCTTCTTCTCAAGTCGATCGCTCATCGTCTCCATCGTGGTTCCGATCTCCTTGGTGATTTCTTCATGTAGGGCTTGAAGCTTCTCCTCAATGGTGGCTTTCGTGCCTTGCGCCATTAGATCTTATGAGCTCTGATACCAATTGATACGATCCGCTTGGATCGATCAAGCAAATCAATTTAAAGATGGAAAAATTAAAAAGAGGAATATTTTTAGGGTTTTAGATTGAGAGAACAATGGGAACCAATTGATAAAAGCCTCTTTCGAGAGTAGACTTGCTCTCCAAGCTTTTGATTGAACGGAACAAAAGCCTAAATATCCTTCACTAAGGATGCTCAAGAGTTTCTCAACAATCTAAGCATAAGCAAATTCAATGGCGGCTAGCCCTGATAAAGAGAATGAGGGGATTTACTAATTTGGCCTAGAGCGACCAAAATACCCCTAAGGCTAATAATAACTAGTTAACACCTCCACGTCTCCTCCTGCGCACGTAAGTGATCATGTGCGGTCCCTCCCCGTCCACCGCACGTGGTGCGGCCTCCTCGGAGCGTGTGCCGGCTGAAGATGCGGCATGGTCCGCATCAGTATACTATGCTGGTGCATAGTTCATAGGTCTCTTATAAGTTCTCTACAAAGGAAATGCAAGTCACTATTGCTCAGCATATTTTAGTTTTCGTGCGGCTTTCTACATTCACCTTATTGGCAATTTTGCCTGATCAATGTTTTAGCGAATATTAAATACTATACATCTTCCCCTATGTCATGTTGATGATTGTACAAATATATTGAAGGATCATATCCATGGTTGCAGCTGTGTTGGCAACAATCTTGCTTAGCAAATTCCCAGACAAGCATGGTCCCATTAGCAATCCATATTGAAAGATGCCTGTTGCGGGAATATAATGACTTGGATGACTTGGATGTAGATATTTTTAGTCATATGGTCTCAGTGAGTTTAACTTTGTGAAGTTCCCAATTTGATCTGTATAAGCTTGGGAATTTTGCAAGGCAAAATTTTATTATTTGGATAAAGTTCAGGGTTCCTCCCTATAAAAACAGAAAGATGCTTACAGTATTTTAGAGTCGGTGATTTTCAGTTGATAAAAATTGTTAACAGATAAGAATGTGTTGCTGCAGCATGTGGCATATTTGCCCATCTTGAAGGATCCTTGGAGAGTTGTCCTTAGAGTATCAACAGCCTTAAAAAGTATATCTACCACTTCTTGCTGCAGGCTGGAAAAGCTTGAGAATAATAAGTTTCTGGCTATTTAAGACTTGAGGACACAAAGGACAGCAACGTTGCAGAGAGCAGAGTAGGATAGGATGGAGGAGGATGTTGGTGTCTGTATTCTATGTTTACTCATAGAGCCTTGCAGTCATGCTCCCTGCAAGCTTGGGCGGATTTGAGTTGCTTCTAAAATCATGTGGACTTACATAGCTTACATCTGAAGCTCCCAGTTCTGCTAATAGATTGGGAAACATAGGAACCAAATTAGATCTTTTCTGACTATTCTTGTTGCATCCTTACAAATAGAGGAGTGTGTTTCATATCTTGTGAGCAACCACTATTTTCAGGAACAAAAAACCTAAAAACTGCTATCAGGAGTTTTGAAACTTGCCTAGAAGTGTGTATCATTTGCCTCTTTGAAATTTGAACCTTACATATCGGGCAAGGCTTGGTTATGGATCTTTGAATATACTCTTTGTTGAAAATTTTGTAGTATATTTATATATCATTCTGTGTTGGCCTTTGGGCCATCTTAGTTCCTTTAAATCTAGCCTAATATTCTGTAACTTGATTTCTGCCTCTCATTATAGAATGGATCGCCATTGTTGTTCAGATTATGGAGATTCTGACAATTTAGATTGTCATGCCCCGGTTTCTAATAGGAAGGGACAGGCGCGTGACAACGTGTAGTGTATCCTAAACCATAAGGATGAGCTAAGCATCCAATATAAATACAAGTATATTCTTTTTTCCTTTTGGTTTAGTATACATTAAGTGTATGAATTGGTAGGTCATGCAAATCACAGGAGAATGATGCAAAGATACACAATGATACTAAGGAATACATACTCGATACAATTTATTATAACAAAGATAATCCAAATACAAGAAAATATAAATGATGTTTAGGCAGATCGCCTTGCACTTATTTATACTTAAGTACAAGGAAATAAATACTAATTTGACCCGGCTACTTGTACTTTGGATCCTGCTCGAAGTGTTCTTACTCCTCGGAAACTTGTTCTCTTCCGGTAACCATTGCCTGCACCTAACAGTCACCAGAGCGACCATTAGAGAAGGTTGTAGGTCGTCAAAACCAGGAACAAACTCACAAGCTCCGTATATATAATAAATCCAAAGCAAAAGATGCAGTTATATATACATGAGTGGCACATATCATGGTATAACATGCAAAACAAGATCATGGTATCACTAATCTCATAGTAAAAAAGGGTATATGAAAATACATAACTACATAGTGCTTATGTGGCTCATGTCTGAGAACATAATACGTAACATACGAACTCACTCTTGTCACAGAGACGCTCCTCTTTGCCAAATACAATCAAGTACATGAAACAGATTCAATTAAATCAATATCAGAGTCAGTCAAGAAGAGTAAAGAGTTGGTTCCGGTCGTTCCACACCTTCAATACTCAATGCCAGATCAAATAATACTCAATAACAGGATTATATGTGTACATATGATTTAGCACATGGAGATCAATACAAATGGTGATTTTTCGGCTGCCATCTATGGAATTCTTGAGATTCTACCTGGTACCCAAAAAATTTGGGTTTCAATGTTGTAGGACATGGAGGTCACCATGAAGAGTGGACTTTTTTTTGGTGCCACGAGGGATTTCCTCATATATCACCTCACATACATGCTAGCACACATGAGCGCAACTGCACGTACTCATCACTTATTGCAAGAAGATAAATAAATGACATGTAGTTATTGATAAGATTCAAGTTTCATAGCCTATTGGCCCCGACTTTTAAAAAACATGGCAACCCAAATTGGAAATTTGTTCTGTTACATAATTACATTATGTATAATGAAAGTTTAAAGGATGTTGATGTGCTTTACACATGTAGAAAGTGTTGACGAAATCAACGATTCAGAAAAAGAGCTCTCATCTGCATAATTGGCCTCTATGATAAACTCGCCAGGATTTGCATCTGTTTGCTCATTGACCAATGAATAAGCCTTATCAGAAACATGATTAAGTCTGCTGCTATTTTCAGAAGGAAGCAGGATAGACTAGTAAATATGGACTAATTCTCCTCCATCTGATTTTTCTTTTCCTTTTCCCCCCTCCCTGATGAGCCCCAAGATATTCTTCAAGAAAGCGTGTAAGCTTTCCATCAAGTTAGCATTGTAGAGGTCGGGGGTGCTTGTAGGAGGTTTAGTAAGCAGTTACTACAATATGCCAATCAGTACAGGATTATTTGGAAACCTGTTTTGGCTTTATATGAAAGTGAACTCGTCAACTTTAAATTTGGATGCGAGTATTCCTGTTTGGGATTTATTGTTGGGGATTTATGTGTCGATGCTGATAATAAAAAATATATGGAAGTTCTATTTAATATTTATATGTGCAAACATGTGCTTGTTCCATAATCATCCGAGCTAATCACGTCCTGTTTTATTCTCTTTTTATTTATTTATTTATTTCTATTTTTGTTGTTTGGTAGCCCATTCATGTCTTCTTTATGGTTTGATAAGGTTAGGCAATCCTTTTTGTAATGTTAGTTTTTTTATCGTGAATTAATTAACCTGGCCTTGGGTGAATGTTATACGTGCATGGTTATCAACAGTCATTTATGCAATTACGGATGCTATCTTGGAATTTGGTATGTGACTGTTTAGGCTACTTGCTCTAATTGCCATTTTCTATTATGAGCAGGAGTTTACAGTCTTCGGTTCCAAGGAAGAAGAAATCAGAGCAAATCATGCCCTTCAGACGAGGCATCTAATGAACGGATCGGTTAGGAAGTCTGAGAAGCCTAAACGCGGCGGTGCAAAAACAAACCGACCATGCATCAGTTCTCGAGACGTGGTCCAAGCTCTGCATGGCGGATCAAGCAAGAAAAGAAGTTCAGACGGCTCCAAAATGCATCCTTTGCAAGCCGTACAATGCAAGGCTGCATCCACTTCCAGAAAACCGAGAAAGAGATCTCTTATGACTGACCTCCGCAAGTAGCTTGGTTTAAGCTTTGCTGTCTCCTTTACACAATAAAATACTTGGTGGCAGAAGCGCTCTCTTATTAAGTGGGGTATTGCCCTTAAAATTGTTGAGCAATACCAGCGTTTAGATTGAGAGTCCAAGTGATCTTGTAATTGCTGTCCTGATAGTTTAAGACGGGACTCTGGTAATCCCTGTTCTGTTCATATAGATTGCGGGGCTGTAAAATTTTCATCGTCGTCAGTAAATGGATCGTTTTCTCTCACTAGTTTCCTGTGAAATTCTTTGTACTTACTGGTGTGGTTTGTGGTGTTGCCCTTGAATGGTCGTTGATTCGTTCTTTTGCATGTGCTCTGGGAGAGGTTGCTTAAGCGTCGTCTATGTCTAAGATTATAACTTAGAACTCTTTCTGCAGTCTCCTCTGGATCTGCTTTCGTTGTTAACTGTTGATGTTTTTGGCTCTAGACCAAGCGATCGCGGTTGAGGCTACAAGCTTGTTAGTGTTTCCAACGCAATGTATTGCAGGTAACTAATATTAAGGCGGCTGGCAACGGTTTGTACGTGTTCCTCCAATTTTTTTTTTCTTATGAAGTCTTATTCTATGCAGCTTATCATGCGTGGGTTGAACAAAAGGTGATGGTAATATGAACAAAAATTTGAAGCATGGAGGGAGCTACTATTTTAATGCTTTATTCTTAAGAAATTGCAATGTTTGCTATTTTAATGAGTTTTTCTTTCTATTTTTATAAATGGACTAGAAATAACCCGTGTGGGTGTGTGTATCGTCTAGGGGTAAAAGGGGGAAAATGGTGGTTAAAAGGAGGGGCAAAGTGAAAAAAGTCCAATTGTAAACCTGTAAATATGGGGAAGATGAAGGGGTTTTTGGATGCTTCTTAGGTTCATAAAATGACAATGACATACATGTAAATAGTGGGATTTGGGGGCTTTTTCTTTGGGGGTGTGAGATGACACCCTCATTTAGGGAATGGATGTGACACCACTCTCCCTTTGTCACATGAGACAAAGGGTGCCACGTGGGTTTGTCCTAGTAGGACAAACATCACATCACATCTCTTAAATGTATAATAGATTTTTTACGAAAGCATGTAAATTGCAAGCGTCCAAGCTCCAAACTGAAATTTGTTCTATAGCATGTCTGATTCCAACCCGTGTGGTTCAACGATGAATTGTGATTGTTGGTAAAGGCTTCTGAGTTGAGAGGTGGAGCTCCTTATGGGAGGAGAAAGGTCATCATTATTTTTGATCCTCATCTTGGACTTGGGAGTGGGTTTGGCTTGGAGATTTACAGTGCATCTACTATCTCTTTGCCCTCCTCGCAGCTGAAGACGAAGAATGGAGCAATGCCTAATTTGATCAACCGACGAACACTTGAATAAATGTGATCGGATCCTTGCAATATGACACGCTATATCTCTCTTTGAAACAATAACATAAAAAACATAAATATTGAATTCGATCTACTTGCTGCTCTTCCCGGATGACTGCATTTTTGTTTGTCTACGCACATAAAAGCAAAGAAATTGAGCAGCAGAATGCATGTTTCCCACCATGATCAATTCATAGATCATGGACTGGAAAAAAGAGATCCCCACGGCAGCAAACTTGCATGTCACGGACAAAAGCTTATTGTTTCTGTGTGAAACTTAGCCCAAGGGCTTAGGTGAGTGCTTCGGCTTCGGCCCCCCCTTAGTATGGGCCAAATTGCCTCTGCTCGATCCCGCAGCTCTCGCCCTTGGCTGCTCCAACTTCTTACTTGCAAGTAGCTGAAGGTTTTGCCGTAAGTTGAGAACCACATCACTAGCAAATGAGTGTGAGGTTTGGCATTTTAGGCAGCAGGGGTCATATCCCAAGTTAAGAACCACATCCTCACAGGATTACAGAAAAGTTGGGGTCGTTTACATTTCTCTGCCGCCAGTTTCTCAGGAGGCATCCTAATACCATACAAGGAATTCCTACATGCACCTCCGAAAACAGAGGGCACCCTGGCCAAGTTCTCCGATACAGGCTGATCATACCTCAGTTCTTCAACCAAAAACAGATTACCGTCCCTGAACCCTATTTTTATAAGGAAAAAAAAGAGGGAATTTCCATCGCAATCAGAAATCCCAATCCCCTACCTTCGTTGTTTCATCTTCCTTAATTCACGAGCAACTGCCTTCTGCCTGTCCTCCTCTACTTTGTTCATCCTGTCTCCATCGTCCTCGCCATGGTCAGCTCCAACCTCCGGTTGTTCTGCTGCTAATGAGTTTTTCTTCCTCTTAACCCCCTTGCTCGCCGAGCTCTGGCCAGCACTGACATCGCTCTCGTTTCTGCTTCTAGTGATCTCTATATTAATACTATCAATATCTTTATTTGGCGAGTGAACTCCATTAGGAGACACGCCCATGCCAGAAACACGCAAGGAATGGCGTAAATTTCCAAACCATTTATCCACCTGCAAGGATACAAAAATTGGAATTTAGGCCCATATTATTAGTAATAACACGCGAATGTAAGATATTAATTAAGACCTGTCGGTATGTGAGCCCAATTTCTTGTGCTATACTTTCTTTTTTCTCTCTTGTAGGGTATTGGTTTTCCTGAAAACATTCATGAAGTTTCTGCAAAAGGTAAAGGCAATTGTAAGTACCAATTTACGTCCATAAAGACAGGATTAAGCACGTCAGAATCATAGCTGCTAGTCGCTTTACCACAGCCCTCAAGCAAAGATATTTCTCTCAACGGAAATACATAAGAATACAAGAAATATTTATCATGATGCCAACATTCACTTGTACATGTAGCCGCATGATATGAGCGCAGAGTCCCCAAAAAAAAGAGAAAATGGGTATATGATGGTGTTCTTCCTCAAATTTTTCCTACTTGAGGGTGCTAGGGTTTCTCTGTGAGCTTGAACACCATTAGATTATATAGCAAACCTGTCCTAACCATAACTAGCTTGTCTAGGTATTTGGCACCAACTCATAGGGTCATCTTCCATGTAGCCCTTTGATATGGAGCTGTGCTCATCAGGCTTTGATGTGGAGAGATTTATAATGCTGCCTGAAAACATCTTTGAAGAACATACGATGCATGTTTCGGCTCTATCCAGTTGTACATGCCAAAAGCATGACATAAGCTACTACAATTCAGCAGTTTGTTTAAAAAAAATACCGTATTTATCAAAATCTCAAAAAACATAAATTGGATAGTTGTAACTCATATGAGAGAGGCCAACTGTAAACTTCAAGTGCTTGTAGGCCAGTTTAGGATGACAGCGTAATAACGAGATAGTGAATATAAGTTAAGCTTTTATTTTATTTTTAATTTTTTTGAAGAAAAGAACCAAAGTTACCATTTATGTTTAACAAGAAATAAAGGAATGTGATTTGATTAGTAGGTTTGTTTTGTGCTAGGTTAATGAGATTCCCAATAACAAATCATATCTCTTACCTCTTTATATAGAATGGTATATTTAGGAGAAATGATCATAAAATGTATCGCTAGAGGGGCATCACTAGAGGAGTATTTCTACGTGCCTGCCAACTGGAAGATAAAGCTCTAATGAACTGGGCCATTTTTCCTCATATCTACCATGCTAAATATTTAAGTTTTATATCAACATGTGCATGATTAACTCAATCACCAAAAAAAACATGTACAGGATTAACTCAATCACCAAATAAACATGTACATCAGGTTATCACCTAGTCAGTAATCACTCCACCTAAGGTTTAAGCGGATAAGTGACAAGGCAACAATTGTTAAAATGCCCCAACGTCCAACTGTTACACCAATGTTTTCACCCATATAGAAAGAGCAGCACCAGAAAAACAGCCCTTAATATCTAAATTTTGGTTTAGTAATTTTTAAAAGGCCACTGCATATTGTCCCACGTGGCACTTAAAGCTGCCCAGGTTTCTATGAAATTTACAGAAATAATCTCAAGGAATAATTATTTATATATTTGGATACTAAAAAGAGAGTAAGACATAAAACAGAAACAAAATTAGCTAATCATCATATTGTACTTGCCCTTCAGTTTGTTCTACGCCCAAATATAGCCATAAAAAATTGTGATGCATTTTATTTTTTGGCGATTATCAATAAAAAAATTTGTTATATAATGAGCACAACAAGTTTCAATTCATAAATCAATTATAAAATAACTAATTAGATATGAGATATCAAGACCTATGGGATGCATTCTGTTAATATTCGGTACTCATTCGAGTGGAGATGTAGAAGATCGATATTTATTGTCCTTCCACCTCGAAGCATGTCACAACTAAATTAAGCTTGGAAGAATTTTAATTATATTAGTTGCCATAAACATGCAATGATTATGTGACAATCATGAATCTTGACATAGAAGACGAGATCTTATACGGATGCATTGCGCGATCACAGAAAACTGTCATATGAAATAGTGCATTTTAAAGGGAAGACGGGGTTTTTCATTTAGGATGTATTTTATCATCAAACCTGATAGAAACATAGTAGGTCATCTCTATCACTACTATTATAATGGAAAATGGAAAGTGTAGCCCACACCCATGTGTGGGCAGCCAACTACTTTTTTTAAAAATTCCTTTAAAGCTTTCCTTTTTTTTTTCTTTTTTCCCATATATGTATGTATTCATATATCCATGTAACATGACATTCTTCGTGCGCCTGCAAATCCTGAAAATCATCTCTTTTGATGTCCCCAGAAAATTACTGAAAGCACCCGATCACCCAATCCCACCAAGCCTGTCTTCCGTGTTTTTTCAAAATTTGAAACCAGAGTTGTCTATACCTCGTCTATAAATGTCCCCAAAACCTCTGCCTCATTCTCTCCATCAAAGCAACATAAAAACAATAATCACATTCCTTTAAAAATCTTTCTTAGCAGCAATCCCCGCCAGTTAATCAGATGGATGTCCAAATGTAAATCCTCGGTAGCCCCTTTATCTCCACCTTCCAACATTTAAACCTCCCCTACAAGATGAGAGAATGCCTCTAACGCCCCCAACCTGCACCTAGGCCACCCCTGCCAATGCCAAGGAGCTGTCTGGCGTCTGCTCTTTCATGATTGACATGCCCGAGAAAGTTCAACAATATAACGTGCAGGTGAAGGATGACCACATGCTGTCGATCAACAAAGAGAGGTAGGATAGGGAAATTTGGTAAAGTTCATGGGGAAATTTGTGGTAACAAAGAATGCGAATATGGATGGGAAATCGATGGTTGATAGTGACCATACAAACGTTACCATCGGAACCCAAAAACCCCCAAGTCTTTTAAGGAAAATGGTAGGTTAAACTGCTTTTTTTGGAAATTGATAAATTTTATAGCACAGCCATCAGGCCAAAAGCCCCCGAAAAAACTGCTTTTTTAGAATATGAGAGGTAGATGTGTTTTCCAATCAATCGTTGATAAATTCCTTTGTCTACTTCTGCCCCTTCTTCAACTTCGCCTAGTTTCTGATTATGATCGATCGGAGTGCTCACTGGTTTGCATGCTAAATAACCGGTTTCTTTGAGTTAATCCTTCATATACTTATGTTGCGAGACAAAGATTCCATGCTTACTGTTATCAATTTTTATCCTGAGAAAGTACTTCAGCCATCCCAACTCCTTAATCTCAAATTCTTGTATTAGTTTCTTTCTCAGTGTTTTTGTTCTCCAGTGTCATTTCCAGTTACTTAATGTCATCTACATACTAGAAGAGCTGTAACTTCCCATGTTTTTGAGTGTCGGATGAACAGTATATGATCCCCTTGACTTGTTTGCATCACATATCAACCATCGTCTGTGTACACCATCCGAACCACGCTCTTGTTTGACTATTTGAGGCCGTACAAAGCCTTCTTCAATTAGCACACCAGATTGTTACTCTATTTGTGACCATAGCCCCTATAAATCTCCTCATGTAGGTCACCAAGCAAAAAGTCATTCTTCATGTCATATTGTTATACATCCTAATCATAGTTGGCAGCTAATGATAGAACTATCTGCACCATGTTCATCTTTACAACTGGTGCAAATATTTCTTGATAATCCACTCCATATGTTTGAGTGTATCCCTTAGCAATCAATCTCTCAGTTTACCTCTCTAGTGATCCATCGGCTTCAAACTTCAATGTATACAACCACCTGCATCATACGTGTTTCTTTCTAGCCAACATACTGACAATCTCTCAAGTTTTATTCTTCTCCAGGGTTTCCATCTCTACATTCATAGCTTGTCTCCAATTCTCATTAGATAATGCCTTGAATACAGTGAATGGTATGACAACATTGACTTGTTAAAAGACAACATTAAAAATGGAATACAATGGATGCTTGGACATTCTCTAGTCATTTTTCGAATGGCTATAGACAGATCATGACTCGGGTCAGTATGCATTAAAAGATCAGAAGGTGTTATCTCATGACATGTGGTCGGATCAGATGATTGAGCGTGTGGTTGGTCAGAGATGGATACCTTCTTCCTTGAGTACACCTGGCAAGTCAACTTATCTGTAATGGTATGTGTAGGTTCACTGTTTGTGGACGGGTTGATAGGTTCCAAGGCTATCTCTGCTGGTTTAGGATGATCGGCCAAGGCATGATTTGAGGGTTCAGGTTCACTATTTGTGGAAGGTGACAGTATTGGATTGGACACAACAGGTCGTGTTGGCAAATCCATGAAAAGGAAAGAATCTAGGTCATTATCTTCCATAGAAGTGCCCCCATAAAGATAAGGAGCAGTGTCAAAGGCTTCCTGAAAAGTGACCGTTTTGAGTTGATGAATAACCGATAAATACACATTTTAAAGCACGTGGATCTAATTTGCCACGACCGGCTGACGGGCATGGACAAACACAACACAATCAAAGATCTTTGAACTCGGGTGTTTTGTGGTTTGAAGGGTTCGAAAGAAACGTGATAAAGTGTCTATAGACCTCTTATATCCTAGAACACGAGAGGGTAACCTAGTTATGAGATGAGTTGATGTCAACACAGCTTCCCCCAGTAAAACTTAGGGGCATTGTTCTGAAATAGGAGTGCCCATGTAGTGTCTAGGAGATGGCCATTTTTCTTTCCGCTACACTATTTTGTTGTGGTGTGTGCACAGAAGACTCATGGATAATCCCCTCCTTTTGAAAAAAAAAATGGGGTCAATGTTTGGTTGAAGTAATCTTTAGCATTGTCTGACCTAAACCTTTTGATTTTTACTCCAAATTGATTGTGTATCATGTTATGAAAGTTGGGAAGAACAATCTAATGACTCGAAAATTTCAATAATTTATTTTCTGTAATTTTTCCCAAAATTTTCTAGCTATTCTCAATAATATTTTCTCTACTTCTCTTTTCTTTAATTTCCATCTCTTCTTAAAACTTAGCGGAAAGCCCATCAAGCCCAGCAACCCATGGCCTATGTTAACTTCCATTTCTTTCTTTTATTTTCCCCTTCTATCATTCTTCAGCCCACGGCCAGTGATCTTTTATTTCTTTGGCATTTCCCCACTTAACACACCCCACAAGCCAAACACCAAGAAAAAGCACACCAACCCTTTTATTAATCCCATCAAGCCATATAGCCCACGAGCAGCCGCCCATTTACTTCTTGTCTCAAAACTTCTCCAATTTTCTTCAGCAACCAGAAGCCCAACCAAGCCCAACCTGAGTCCATATCCTTTATTACTTAAAACCCCAGGCCCAAGACTCATGCAGCCCGATCCTCTCATTATTCGTTCGACAAAAAACCCTAGAGCTCTTTTCATTTCCCACGCGCGTGGAGCAGCCGCTCCTTCATTTCGAAAACCATAGCCTTTAAACCCGCTGCTCCCCCTTCTTCCGCCATGATCAGTCACCGTTCTCCCCTCTCTTTCGATTCTCTCTCCTAATGGCTCGTCCTCTCTATTTGTACTTCTTTCTTCCCGTAGGGTTTTAACTTTTTTCTTTCCTTTTGGGAAAACATTTAAATAACGGTTTTAAATAAATTTTCCAGATTTGATTTTTACTTCAGCTTTAACTTTTGAGTTGCAAACCAAATTGTTTCCGCTTGTTGAAACACTTGGCTTGGTTAGACCCTTGGTCAATTATTATTAATATCCTTCGAATTAACTGTAGAAGTTACTTTTGATCAAGTACATGTTAAGACACCATTACTTGAATCAATTGTGGGATTACATTATAGCATGCAATAATCAAAATGACTTTACCTGACATGGATAATATACCTAGTTTAGGGTGAGGCTATACATGAACTGTGACATTCTATTTGATAATTGCTCTCTCATGTTGAACTTGTGGAAACTGATACTTGACTCTTGGAATGTTGGATACATGAATCCTGAGATAGTACCCCCTTAACTACGAATATTTAAAAGATGTGACACATGAAATTTTGAGACTTTGCTCATCCACATATATATGGTGCATGCTAGGTAATTTCCATATAAATGATTGGTGTGATACAACTGATATAATTTAGTAGTATTCCTGATACATCAACTTGTGACATGAAAATCATATAACATTAGTTACAGTCCATGTATACCACACATGACACTAAACTAAATAATTAAACAACGTTTCACTTGGGGTTTGGGATAACTCATATTAGAGAGGGTGCGGGAGCAATTGGGGCCATGCTTTAGGCCCGTATCTAGGGGACAATCATGAATATCTTTGCCCAATGAATCCCCTTCATGCATAGGTTTGACCATCGGAGGGATCCAAAGTCCCTTCATGTTTTTAGATTTAGACTCGACCCGGTGTAGCTTTCTGTGGTACAAGGTGGTTTTCGTATCGTACTCTCAAGTATGAGTCACGGCCTAGAATTGGTACAACAATCAAATGAACTAGAACAGTTAAATGATAGTGATAAAACTCTTATACATGACTTGTATGTTAGTTTAGTAGCTTGCTTTACTTTACTGGTAATTATTCATATTATATAATTCCACGCATCTTGTACTTTAATTTCCATTTTTTGCTTTGCATGTACACCGTATGTTTGGAGGTAGATATAATTTACTTTTTAATCCAGTGAAACATTTTATATGTATAATAGGAGACTACTGACTTCTAGAACTCGCTTTCTTCCTTGAGCTGCACACAGAGTTTCCGAGGCTACTCATGCAGGTATATCGTTACGGTATTTTCTATTTCGCCTATATTAATTTCACCGATAAACAACAGGACATGCAGATTTTTGTAAATTATGAAGACCCCTAGAAATCGAGTCATTACAAGTGGCGGTCCATGAAGGTCCATGCAGGTCCACGCTGACCACCTCGTGAATAGTATAGGTCGAATAGAATGTATCGTAAGACATACACATATCCACTTTCATTTCTTCCATCACATCCCTCCAACTTATGACGACTTGTCATCATCTTTTCTAATCTTCTGTTGCCTTCGATTTTGGAAATTCTGACGACAGAATTTCTTGTAAGGTGGTTAGAATGTAATAATGACCCAAAAATTTCAATAAAATTATTGGAATTTTATTTAATTCTTTCCAAATTTAGCTATTCTCCATAATTTTTCTCCTCGTCTCTTTTCTTTAATTTCCATCTCTTCTTAAAACTTAAAGGAAAGCCCATCAAGCACGGCAACCCGCGGCTCATGTTAACTTCCCCTTTCTTTGTTTTATTTTTCCACTACTCCCGTTCATCAGCCCATGGCCCGTGATATTTTATGTCTTTTACATTTCCCCACTTAACACAACCCGCATGCCAAACACCAAGCAAAGGCCCACCAACAATTTTATTAATCCCCTTGAGCCATATAGCCCACAAGCAGCCGCCCACTTCTTTTCTCAAAACTTCTCCAATTTTCTTCAGCAACCAGAAGCCCAACAAGCAAGCCCAACAAGCCAAACCTAAGGACATATCTTTTATTACTTAAAACCCCAATCCCAAGACTTATGCAGCCCAATCCTCTCCTTATTTGTTCAACAGAAAACTCCAGAGATCTTTTCCTTTCCCACGCGAGGAGCAGCCGCTCCTTCGATTCGAAAACCCTAGCCTTCGAAACCGCACCTACCCTTTATTCCGCCACGATTAGTCACCATTCTCCCCGCTCGCGTAACGGATGCACAATTCGCTCCACTAACGGCTCGTCCTCTCTATTTCTCCTTATTTCTTCCCGTAGGTTTTTAGCTTTTTTCTTTCCTTTTCCTTGACTACTTTGGCTTCTAGTTTTATATTGAAATGAAAAATAGACATAAAAGAGGGGGGAAATCATATTACCTCATAGCATCAATTACACGATTGTGAGAATACTCCAGCTTTAGCTCCAACCAACTTTTCCTTTGGGAGATTGAAATCCAATAAGTGTCATCCCTTGAATTGCATCCCCACAAAGGCAGTCACATGCTTGAAATTATGCATCTTCTAGAAGTCCTTCAACTTTTGGCATCTCTTCAAATAGATCTTCTTCGTTGTACATGGCAATCACATTTAAAATTGTGCGTGCAACTGAATCCATTCCACTTTAAGTATTTGAAAATCTTCGTTCATGCTAGTAATAGCCACATGCTTCCACTTGTATGCAACTTTAGAGGAAGTTGAAGTTACATTGGGACCTTGTGCTTTGTGAATTGAAGTCTGATAGATCTGCACTTTTTTTTGGCATTTTGGGCCCTTTGGTGGTGTTTTGGGAATTTTCGGATTTTTAGAGGCGTTTTGGGAATTTTTAATTCGTTTGGGTTTTTTTTTAATTTTGCTTATTTCTGATTCGCTCCACAAACGGCTCGTGCTCTCTATTTCTCCTTATTTCTTCCCGTAGGTTTTTAACTTTTTTCTTTCCTTTTTGGAAACCATTTAAATACCAGTTTTAAAATAAATTTCAAGATTTGATTTTTACTACAGCTTTAACTTTTAAGTTGCAAACTAAATTGTTTCCTCTTGGTGAAATACTTGGCTCGGTTAGACCCTTGGTCAATAATTATTACTGTCCTTCGAATTAACTCTGGAAGTTACTTTTGAGCAAGTACAGGTTATGACACCATTACTTGAATCAATTATGGGGATTACTTTATAGCATGCAATAATCAAAATGACTTTACTTGACATTGATAATATGTGTAGTATAGGGTGAGGCTATTCATGAACTGTAATATTACATTTGATAATTGCTCTCATGTTGAACTTGTGAAAACTCATAATTCACTCTTGGAATGTTGGATACGTGAATCCTGAGATAGTACCCTCCGTAACTACACATTTTAAAAGACGTGACACTGATGCGATCCGCTCAATTTAAAAGAATAAATTCAGATTTGTGGAAGAAAGAGAAGAAATTTAATAGTAGAATAGAAAAGATTGCTTAAAATGAAGATAAATTGATCCCTTCCGGAGTGGATCTCTCCCTAACTTGTGTTGATGGAACAAGTTTAATCCCCCAAGAACCCTAAAAAAATTCTCTGCAATAGCAAAATAATCGATAAATCCAAAACTAGAGCCGGCTCGTAGCCTTAAACCCTCTCCAAATCAATTTGATAATGAAAGACTAATATGCCCCAACTAATTGCTAAATCCACCACTAACGAAATGAGCCATAAGACGTAAGTCACCCATTGGGTCAAGTAGGGTCCGAGCCCACATCTTGACCCGCACCTCTTGTCGCGCGCTATCTCCGCCTCATGTAAACTCGGGTCGCATCATCACTCCTCACCAAAAGACGAACCTTGCCCTCAAAGTTGTAGTTAGGAAACTGCGACAGGATGGTGTCATAGGACTCCCAAGTCGTCTCATGGTCTAGCAGCCTCTGTCATCGTATCAGCATCTCGGTGCCCCGTCCACCCTCACGTCGCACCTCCAGAACGTCCAGAGGCTCCAGCAGCACTTTCAAATCTTCCATCAGAGTAGGTGATAGGGTAGATGTAGCCATGTGATCTCATATAGCCCGCCTCAACTGTGATACATGAAACACTGGGTGCAATGTCGATCCTTGGGGTAGATTCAACTTGTAAGCGACTGGGCATATCCTCGCCAAGAGCTCGTAAGGCCCATAAAAGCGGGCCGCCAGCTTTTCATTTCTCCTCCTAGCCAGGGATCTCTATTTGTACGGCCTCAGCTTCAAATACACTTGATCCCCAACCTCAAAGTGAACTTCCATGTGATGACCATTAGCATGTCTTCATAATCTGTTGCGCCCTCGTAAGGTGCTTCTTCAACTCCTCCAAGATGACATCCCTCTCGTAAGTACTGCTCCAACTGCGAAACTGGAGTTGCTCCCTTGCTGTAGTGGACTAAGGAAGGGGGCCTCTCCCATATAAGATCCGAAACAGTGTAGTCTGGGCTGATGAGTGATGAAGTATTGTACCAATACTCTACCCAGGATAGCCACCTATGCCAACTCCTCGGGCACACGGACGTAAAACATCAGAGATATGTCTCGACACTCCTGTTGGCGACCTCCATCTGGCCATCAGTCTTAGAGTGATAGGTCGTACTCCTCCTCAAGGCGGTCCCCTGCACTCGGAACAGTTCCTTCCAGAACTGGCTCATAAATACTGTGTCCCGATCTGGCACTATCGAGGTGGAAAACCTATGTAATCAAACCACCTCACGTATGAACGTCGTCGCCAATGTCACTGCTGTATAAGGATGTCGTAATGCGATAATACTTGTTCAAACGGTCAACCACCACCAGAATCACTGTGTACCCATCAGATTTCGGAAGCCCGACAATGAAATCCATACCAATGTCCTCCCACACCTGATCTGGAAGAGCCAATGGCTGCAGTAGCCCTGCTGGGGCCATGGCAAGGTACTTGTGACGTCATATGTCACAACTGGCATCCATCATCGCAATATCTTTCTTTATTCCCCACCAGAACAGCTCCTTAGACATCCGCATGTAGGTCTGTAGAACCCCAGAATGCACCCCCAAATGTGCTCTCATGAAACTCCTGAAAAATCAGAGGAATGTGCACCGATGTCCGAGGTATCACCAATCGTCCCTGAAATAATAACATCCCTCTGTCCAGCGCATAACCTAGGTGATCAGCTGTCCCCTGGGTGAGGTCCTCTCGTATCTGGGCCAGCTCCTCATCTGCATCAACCTCCCTCCAAAGTGGTTCACAATCCGTCAGCAGCGGTACCGACAATGCTGCGACGCCAGCGACCTCCCCCTACGTGAAAGAGCGTCTGCCGCCTTGTTCTCCAATCCGGGTCGGTACTAAATCGTAAACTTGTAGTCCACAAGTTTAGAGATCAACCTCTGGTGCTCCTCGGTGACTAACCTCTACTCCAACATGTACTTTAAGCTCCGCTGATTTGTGCGCACTACGAACTGTCGCGCCAATAGGTAGGGCCGTTGCTTCTGAATTGCCGATATAATCGCCATCAAATCCCGCTCATATACGGACTTCAGCCTAGCCCGTGCTGACTGTACCTAGCTGAAATAGGCTACCGGTCTCTGCTCCTGCATCAGCACTTCCCCCAAGCCGTAAGGCCTTGCCGAAATCCGATAAGGCCAGCACGGGAACAGTGGTCATCGCTCGCTTCAACGCCTTAAATGCCTTCGTGGCCCCCTCGGTCCATTGAAAACTTTCTTCGATTGCTCCGTCAATGGCCAGGCGATGGTGTTGTATCCCTGTACAAATCTACAGTAGTACCCCTTCAAACCTAGAAACCCCCTCAGTGCCCACACCGTCGTCGGCTATGGCCGACCTAACATCACATCTACATTTGTTCTGTCCGCCGCTACTCCTGTTGAAACGACATGATCCAAATACTCCACCTTCGTCTGTGCAAATGCGCATTTCTTCTTGTTCGTATACAACTGGTTGGCCTGCAACTCCAGTAGCACTGTCTCCAAATCCCACAAATGCTCATCCAATGTCTGACTATACACCATAATGTCGTCGAAAAATACCAACACGAACTTTCTCAAATAGGGCTTGAAAATCTTGTTCATGAGTGCCTTAAAAGTAGCGGGAGCGTTTGTCAGCCCGAAGGGCATGACTAGGAACTCATAGTGCCCCTCATGAGTCTGGAAAGTTGTCTTCGGAATGTCCTCCGCCTTCATCCTGATTTGGTGGTACCCCAACTTCAGGTCAATCTTCGAAAAAGACTGACGCCCCATGTAATTCATCCAGTAGCTCATCTATCACAGGTATCGAAAACTTGTCAGGCACAATCGTTTTGTTGAGGGCGCGATAATCAACACAACATCCAACTGTCGTCCTTCACCAGTAATACCGGGCTAGAAAAAGGACTCACACTGGGCTGTATCACCCCAGCCTGTAGCATCTCCCGTATAAGCCTTTCAATCTCATCCTTCTGTATGTGAGGGTACCTGTACGACCGCACGCTAACTAGTGACGCTCCCTCGTGCATAACAATAGCATGTGTATGATCCCTCTGGGGAGGTAGCCCATGTGGCAACTGAAACACGTGCTCATAACTGTCCAGCAACTCCCCCACCTCTGCAGGCACCCTCTGCTCTTCCGCTACTGCTCCCAACTCATGCTACTGCACTATAAAGCCTTCCCCTCCTTCAAGCACTGTCCGCGCTATGGACCTGAGGGACACTGCACAACATCATAGGCTAGGGTCGCCTAACAGCACCACGATTATGCCCTACTTCTGGTACTCCATCCTGAGTAACTTCTAGTTGAACTTGGTGTCGCCCAGCTTCTGTAACCACTGCATGACCAGCACTACATCGACCTTTCCTAACTCTAAAGGGTAAAAATCAACCATTATCTGAGAGCCCATTGCATGGTCAGTCTCACTCCTCGGCAAACTTCCTGCTCTACTCTCTCCGTCACATGCCCAAAATCACCCCAAAGGTCGTCATGTCGCTGAGCTGTAGCTCCTGCTGCTCCACCACCTTCTGCAAAATGAAATTGTACGTCGCCACATTGTCTACCAGTAACCTCCCAAGCTGACACCCTCCTACCAACTTCACGGTGTGATATGGGTAAATCCCACCACGAAGTTGAGCGAAATATTTACTGTATCTAAATGTGAAGGCTGCTCTGTCTCGTCCTTGCCTCCGTCGTGTAACACTACGCCCTCTTCCTCCTCTGTCGCAACCTCCAGCTGCATAGCCCTCCCGGTACAACGGTGCCTAGGTGTGAACCTCTTATCACACTTGAAGCAAAGGTCGTTAGCCCTTTGCTCCCTCATCTCGGCCTCTGTCATGCGGCGAGTCTGCCCCCAGGCCTACTCTCTGTCGCCTCTGCCTTGGCCGTCGCTGGGACCCCGCAGTGGTCCCAGTGCCGCAGTGGGTGCTGGACTGCGAAAAGATGCCCTGCCCGACGCTCCCCTAGACATCCTCTCCTCAGCCAATCTGTCCTCCACTCTCCATGCCACCCGCATCACGGCAATTAACCCCTGAGGATTCTGGACTCGCAGCTCGCCCTATTCATAGGCTTCTGCCCCTTTAAGAAGTTCACCTCCATTGATTCGTCAGATACACCCTCCACACTGCTCAAGTCTCTTAAACTTCTGCATATACTCCTGCACCGACCCATCCTGCCTCAATGCATATAACTGCTCAAATAGCCCGTCCCGTGGATCTCCTGAAATATCTCCATGAGGCACTCAGTCAACTCCCTCCAAGTCCGTATAGGCCTCTGCTTCTGGGTCCACATATACCAAGATAGTGCTTCGTCTTTGAAACTCAGTGCTACAGCCCTCAGTCTATCTGCCTCGGTGAAGCCTGCGACGTCAAAATACCTTTCATTCTGATACAACCACCCATCGGAGTCCTTCCCATCAAAGAGGGTTACTTTCAACTTTCTCATCTTACTTTCTGAATTGACGTCACCTCGTGGAGGCCCCTCCCGGTTCCCTGCCTGGTGTCTCTGATAAGGAGTCTCCTCAGTCCTCCACTACACCTCCGGACGCTGCCTTCCGTTACCACGATCTCCTCCCTGGCCCTTTCGTTGGCGAGTTCTCCTACGTCATCCCACTCGTCGTCCTGCTCCCGTCCGGGCTCTTCGTGGAGTCGCACCCCTTCGTCACCCCCCCAAAAAGGCGGATCATCCCCCTGGCCCACAGGTGGGGACGCCAGCCGTCGACGCCCCCAGGGGACAGAAATAAACCCACGGTCTGCAGGTGGGGCCATCTGCCCTCGCCGCCCCCCTATAGGGGCGAAACTCCTCTGGCGGCCCCCAGATGGGGTCGCCTGCCTTCGCCGCCTCCCACAGTGGGCGTAAAACTCCCTGCGGCCCCCAGGTGGTGACGCCAGTTGTCGACGCCCCCCGGGGGTGAAAATCCTTTGGCGGGCCCCGACGAAGGCTGCCAGCCTTCGCCGGCACCCCAGGAGGGCGGGGTGCCTCTCCCGATGTCGGATAGGGTCAGATCCCCTTCGCCGTTGCCGTGTATCTTCTCCCGCCGCTCCGGATTCGTCTGATAGACCAGATTTGATGATTCTGACGTTTTCGATTCTGGATCTCATTGGAAAAGTTGTTGTCGGAGCATATTCGCAACCTCCGCGAAACCCTCTTTCATCTCCTTGGAACTTTGTTCAGAAATCCTCTTCATGTTCGCCTCCAAGGATGCGTTCAGATCTGTTTTCAACTCGGCTTTTAAATCGGCCATCTCCTTCCTCAGCCCCAAAATCTCTGCATCGGGTCGTTCCTCCAGAGTTTTTGCCGTAGACGCAAGCGTGTTCGTCGTGGGATCGATTGCTCTGATA
The DNA here is from genome assembly GCA_030789695.1 of Scilla litardierei. Taxonomy (NCBI): domain Eukaryota; kingdom Viridiplantae; phylum Streptophyta; class Magnoliopsida; order Asparagales; family Asparagaceae; genus Scilla; species Scilla litardierei. The sequence goes on along the minus strand of CM061139.1, from coordinate 122,431,658 downwards.
CCAAATTGATGCGATCCGCTTAATTTAAAAGAATAAATCCAGATTTGTGGAAGAAAGAGAAGAAATTTATTAGTGGAATAGAAAAGATTGCTTAAATTGAAGATATATTGATCCCTTCTGGAGTGGATCTCTACCTAAATTGTGTTGATGGAACAAGTTTAATCCCCCAAGAACCCTAAAGATAATTCTCTTCAATAGCAAAATAATCGATAAATCCAAAACTAGGTCTGGCTCGTAGGCTTAAACCCACTCCTAATCAATTTGATAATTAAAGACTAATTTGCCTCTACTAATTGCTAAATCCACTATTAACGAAATGAGCCATGAGAAGTCGTCACCGATCGGGTCAAGTGCGGTCCGAGCCCACGCCTTGACCCGCGCCTCTTGCAGCGCATCGCCTCCCCCTCACGTAAACTCGGTTCGCGTCAGACACATGAACTTTTGAGAGGCTGTCTCATCCACATATATATGGTGCATGCTAGGCAATTTTCATAATAAATGATTGTGTTATACAACTGATACAATTTTAGTAGTACTCCTGATACATTAACTTATGACATGAAAATCATATAACATTAGTTACAGTCCTTGTATACCACATGACGATGAAATAAATAATTAAACAATATTTTCCTCGACTCACGAGGTTTTGAGTAACTCATATTAGAGAGTGCGGGAACGATTAGAATCATGCTTTCGACCTGTATCTGGTTGATCCAATCATGAATATGTTTACCAGACGAGTCCCCTTCATGTATATATTTGAACCGTCGGAGGAATCTAGATTCCTTTCATGTTTCTAGTTTTGGATTAGGCCTGGGGGAGCTCCCCATGGTAAAGAGTGTTTTCGGGTTGTATATCATATTCTCCAGTATGAGTCACGGCCTCGGATTGATACAACAATCAGATGAATTAGAACAGTTACATGACAGTGATAAAACTCTTATACATGCCGTATTTGTTAGTTCAATAGCTTTACTTGCCTGGTAATTTTCATATTATATTGTACTTTTATTTCAATCTTTTTTGCTTTGCACGTAAACCGTATGTTTGGAGGTAAATATAATCTACTTTTTAATCCAGTGTAACATTTTACAGGTATATTAGGAGACTACATGGTTCTAGAACTATCTTTCTTCCTTAAGCTACACAGAGTTTCCAAGGCTACTCATTCAGGTATGTCATTACGCTATTTTCTATTTTGCCTATATTGATTTCACTGATAAACAGCATAGCCTGCAAATTTTGTAAATTGTGAAGACCCTTAGAAACCGGGTTGTTACAAACAAGACTAAGTCAGACTTACATTTTAGTAGGAACAACCAAGTGACCCGAGTGCAATTATAAATAAAGGACACAAACCATCGGGCCCCTGAAATATTAGAAACATTTGAAGGACCCTAAATATCACAGTGGATGAGATAGAAAGGAAAGAGACATCATTTATTCATAATTGAGAATGGTACACGCTTATGTTTGGCAAACTCACACTCATCACAATGTAAACTGTTCACTTCTAAACCTTTAAACAGTGAAGGAAAACAAGTTGAATGTTACGAAATGATGGGTGACTGAGTTGACAATGAAGCACCATGATTTTTTTATTTGCTAGGTGGCAGTCGGACATGAGAGAAACCTTAGGCTGGTGAGTGATATAATCTAACAGACTAGATGTCTCAATGCAGTACAATCCATTCCGCTCCTTAGCACGTCCAATCATCCTCCCTGAAGAGTTGTCCCGAAAAACACAAATGACAAAGGTAAAACATAACAATGCAGCCCAAATCGCCCAAATCATGTGTACATTTTTGTATATAAACTAAATTAGTAGGGAGTTTAAGAACATGAAGGCCATTCTTGAGGGCGCAAGATGGTCCAATTTGTATATCCATAATCCCAACTATAGTGGTTAATGAGGCATCGGAAGTGGCTATTTTCTTGTTGCGAGGACAAGGTTGATAAGTGGTGAATTTTTTTGATGAGGTGGTCATGTGGTCGCTTGCTCCCGAATCAATAACCCAAGAATTACCAACGCACTGATCTGAGACATGTAATCCAATAGAAATGGAGATATTAACCTGAATGTGCCAAAGTACAATTAACATGTGGTTAAAAATACCTAAGAGACTCCTTAGTTACTTTAGTTCAAATTGGTTGAGGCCTTGTTCTTCGTGTTGCACGACCAATTAGGACCACTTTAGGTAGTTCTTCCTGGTCAGCATGTATGCTGCTTGAATTTGTTGCAGGTCTCCACCAAAGTGATATTGGGGAGTCTCTCCAATGGCGCAGCGGAATCCGTGATGTCAAACATAATTTGGACAAGTGAATGGACGATCAAAAAGAAAGAAGGGTGGCTCTAGGGCAAATAAAAGAGAGATCCGGTAATGAAGGCCAGAAAAATAATGGCTAATTGGCAATAAAGGCCACAAGAAAGAGAAAAGAATTCTCCAGAAAAGAGCCAATACAATGATTGGAAAGAATAATAATATTCTTATTAATGTGTATTAAGAAGTGTACATGAGGTTACATATATGGTTACAGCCAAGTAGGAAAAATAGGAAACTAAATAATAATACAATCAAGTCAACTACATCGGGAAAGTTGAAAAGTCAACTTTCCTGATATATCTAACAACGAATCTAGACACCAATAATATAAGAAACTAAATAATAGACAATCAATCCCATTATATCAGGAAAGTCAACTTTCCTCAAAAATCTAACTACGTATCTGGACACCCTAGCTCACTTTTTCCAACATGTACCAATATAAAGCGAGGAAGAGAGATTTGCATATGGTCTTTATTGACCTGAAGAAAACCTACGATAAATCTTTTGAGAGGTGCTGTGGTGGGCTTTACTAGAAAAAAGATCCATCTAAAATATGTTACTCTAATTCAAGAAATGCATCAATGAGTAGTCACTAATGTGAACATTAATGAATGATTAACAGATAACTTTTCGATCATCATTGGGTTACATTAAAGTTTGGCTTTGAGTCCACTTTCTTTGATATATTGATGGATTAATTCAATATATATATTCAATATGATGTTCATTGATATACATTATTTGCAGACGATATTGTTTTAATAGATGAAGATCAAAAGTGATGTACGTACAAAATTAGATTTATGAAGATAGACATTGCAGACTTAAGATTTCAAAATTAGCAAAAATAAGACCAAATATATATAATGTAAGTTTAGTAGAATGAAACATGAAGATCGTAGTGTGGTGAAGCTGGATGAGAAACATATATCGATGAGTACTTTAAATATCTCGGATCAGTTATCTAATAAGACAAGATATAAAAAAGATGTTGATCATAGAATTAAAGCAGGATGATTGAAATAAAGAGCCACAACAAGAGTGTTATGCGATCGAAATATACCATCACGATTAAACTGTAAATTTTACAGAACGATGGTTAGACCAGCTTTGTTATATGGTATACGATGTTGATATCAACATGAAATATGAACAAAGTGTGTGTGGCAGAGTGAGACTGTTACGGTAGATGTATGGAAACACTAGAAAAAATAAGATAAGAAATGAGGATATCCGAGCAAATGTAGATGTGATCCATATAGAGGATAAGATGATAGAACATTGTTAGGTTGATTTGGCTATATACATCAAAGATCTGTTGATGCACTCGTTAGAAAGACAGAATATATGAATGTTGAGATCAAATGAAAAGGAGGTAAACCGAAGAAGTCATGAATGAAAGTAATAAATAAGGATATGAAAGTTCTTGGCCAGAAAAGAAAGCTTTAGATCATGTGTGAAAAACAAATATCCGACATCAGGATCTGACGTGATCAGGATCTGATATTTTTTTTGGGTTCATAAAGCTGACCTTTATTTTTTGGTAAGAAAACTCAGATGGTGATCATGATGTGTCTATGACTATTGGGAACAATGTGTGGATGGAAATGAATAAAACGCTAACTTATATTTTAAATTTTCTAATCTTCCCTTTCAATCGTTTGATAATTAATTTTTACGAAAAAAATTGGAATGGAAAAAAATTAATGTAATTTTTTAGTTTACATTTGATAAATAGTTTAACAATATGGTCAAATATTATTCAATAAAGCATTGGCATATATAGGAAATCAAAATTAAATTATGTAATATATAGGCTTAATTTACCAAAACAACCTTGAACCATCCACGCTTTTAACAAACTACCATAACCCTTATAAATTCACCAAAACCCTCTCAAAATTTTCATATTCAACAAAACTACCTCACGGTAATAATGGCACACATAAAAAGACCAAAATACCATTCTTATACAATTACATGCAACTTGGATAAATAAACCAAAACTACCTTATAGTTTTGAATAAGTTTTATCAAAACTACCTAATAAAATTTTAAAAATATTCATTAAACTAGAAATAATTGTAAAATCATAAAATATATTAAATATGAGAATAATGGATATGAGCAGCCGGTATAGCCGGTATATGAAATTTTCTACATGTCCCCTCTAAAAGTTTGATTTCCATTTTTTCGAAGATCAACATTGTTTCATCATTCATCATGTTCTATGCATGATGGATGATCAAAATACTAAAAATTAAGCGAATTCAACGCTATTTGATCCTCGATCCGATTGTTATAAATTAAATGGCTTCATAACAATAGAACTTTTTGTAATGGGCCGATCGATGGTTAAATACCCCTAGGGTTCACCCATATTTTGGGGTTTTGAGATTTTAGAATGTATTAGAGATGAGAATGGGCATGCCCAAAGCCCGAGTGGGTGCCCAATTGGGCATGCCACATTCCCATCCTTCATTATGGTCTAGGAAGATTGGCACCAATCTTCCTAGACCATAATGAAGGATGGAATGTGGCATGCCCAATTGGGCGCCCACTCGGGCCCCTTTGGGCATGCCCATTCTCATCCCTAGAATGTATAACCCAACCCCAAGCAAAAAAAAATTGAAAAGGGGGTGAAAATGAGATTTTTTTAAAGGGCCAACGTAGGAAATTTAAATAGCATATAACGATATATGCTATAACAATATATGAAAGCGTAACAAAACTAACAAAACAAGGTCACAAAAATGTATAAAACATTTAAAAACTAAATGTATATAAACATAAAAATATTATAAATCAATGAAACATAATGAAGGGTATGCAACATTTCATGATAATAAATCTGTATAAAAAGAATTTTAAAAATAATGAGAATTAAAAGTATTTTTAAAATAAATTCATAAAAAATTAAATTTTAATAAATCAATTTCAAATTCTAAAATTCATACAAAATTAAGTTTCATAAAAATAAAAAGTTCCAAAAATACCTTTATTGAGACGTATTAGTAAAAAAATAGCGTTTTTTAGAAATAGGCCCCCCAAATCATGTCTTATTCGAAAAGAGTCACGTATATCATAGCAATGGCGATTTAGTCCCCCAAATCATATAACTCACTCGAAAAGAGTCTCTTTTGGGGGACCGATTCCTAAAAAATAATATTGCAATTAGGTCACCAAAAGGGACCCTTTTCGAGTGATTTATATGATTTGGAGAACTAAATCGCAAATGCAATGATTTAGGGGACTCTTTCGAATAAGAGATGATATGGGGGCATATTTATAAAAACCCCAAAAATATAATGCATATCATGAAAGAATTTTAAGCAAAAAAAATTTTAAGTAATAAAAATATCAAATATTCTCACACAAATACATATACATAAAAAAATTTATTAAGAATAATTTTCAAACATGAATTAAAAAACATTAAAATATTTATTATCTCAAAAAATTATTTTTCACAAAATGACTATAAAATACATTTAAATACTAAATACATTTAACCATAAAAACGTTAAAAATCAAATCATAAAGAAAGGCATGTAACGTTTCAGTATAAAGAATATTTATTTAAAAATGTTTAAATAAAAAATATAAAAATACATTTTGTAAAAAATTAATAAATCGTTACAAAAATATAACTATATGATGTCAAAATTTGCTATTAATTAGCATCAAATATAGAGTCATTATTTAGCTAATAAAATTAAACTTTATTTTTAAAAACAAGAAACTTAAATTAATTTATTAATAAAATAATTTTATTTTTAAAAATATTTTTTCTTCCTCATACTCCTTCCCGCATCTTCCTAACCCTAAAAACCTAATCCCAATAATTCTCTACTCGCCCAAAACGGAACCTACTTAGATCATCTTTCCTCCCACTTCCTCCTCTTTCAACTAACCCTAAAACTAATCCACATACATTTAATCTTTCCACATTCCCTTTCAACCAAACCAAAACTAGTAACAAATCTTCCTCAAACCCAAGCATGTCCTAAATCCAATACAACCCGCCTCAATCTCAACCTATAACCATTGTCTTTTCTCTTCGTTCCTCCTCTTTCAACCAATCCTCAATCTAAATGTATCTCATCCTTCCTCCCCCCAAACCCAAATATACACAAACCTAAACCCGCCCTAAATTTGACCCAAATCCGCTTCAATCTCGATCTACAGCTCAGATCCTTCCTCCATCACCTTTCAACTAAACCCAAACTCCATCCAATCACATCTTCTCTCTCCAAACCTAAATCCACCCTAAATCTAAATCCAACCCCGTTTAAAACTAAAAAAATACTTTAAAGGAAACATTAAATGGAGAACATAGTAAGGGTATTTTTGGTATTAATGGATCAAGTAGAAACCACGTGATCATCGAACTAACGGCACCTAACAAAGGATAATTTTCATGAATTTCTATACAAAGTGAATGGGCGGTCTTTCTATATTTATAAAGTTTAAGGTAGTTTTTTAAAACATGAATAGTTTAAGGTAGTTTTGATAAATTAAGCTTAATATGTATGCATAAAATATCATTTATTATTGTCTGTATGAAAACTATAAAATTAATAGAAACTATAACTAAAACATGGGACACTACCTCTGTAATACTGGTATACTGGTATTAACACCTACTGTCTTATGATAGTTTCTATTAATTTCATAGTTTAGAGGTGTTTAAGAACACATGTGAAATAATACAAGTGGTATTGGTGGAATTCATCATTATATTACTACCAATACTATTTTTTTCTCAGGTTGCAAGAAAAACCGGAGTAACATATCTTGAGCATTAAAAATGAAGGGTTGATGTGTCGTTTAAATAGAAATTTTTTTTGCTTTTGCATATAGGTCCAAATTTGCATCACATGGCCTATCCCCGAAGACTAGTAATGAATATATGCACTTTGATTAACCAATGCAAATCAGATGAATAATCATATTGGCAAAGAGGAAAGTTGGATGCAATCAAACACTATTGTGGTCTCATGAGATTCTTGATAAGGACCCCACTAACCAATAATTTGGATCGGACGCCAAATACTAGATTGTTAATTAATCAGTCTAGTCCATAGTCATGTTAAGGTATAATTGCAAATTAGATTTTCAAGAGACTAATTATACTTAGATAGATTTAAGAGACTAATTAATCAGTCTATATGGGCTTGAGATTGATAGGAAGCTGGACAGTGACCATATTTCTCACACTTCAAAATGAGCGCTTAGTGCGAAAGGGTAAAATGAAATTACATAAAATATTGAACACACAAGACAATATTTAGTTAATGATATGAGTTATGCCAAGTGATTCGTTAAATCCCTTTTCAAACTAATGGATAAAGTTTGGTAATAATTTATTGATTCTAATTATTTTAATTAGTTGAATTAATTATAATAATAATTTAATATATGATATTAAAGTTAATGGATTAATAGGCTAAACCAATAAATATAAGTCCATCATGGATAGAAAATTTAATCCTATTAAGGTTAGATATCAAAAGGTACGAAATGAAGGTGACACTGAATAGATACAGATCAGTTATTTCATTTCTACAACTCGTTTGCTGTAAATCCAACTCTAGGTTATAAGAGAAGAAAGTCAATCTTAATCATATTACGACAGTAATTAACCATGAAAGAAGTTTTTTATCAGAACAGATCAAGGCAAGAGGATCAACAAAATCACAAATTCACCTTCCGCTGCCAAAGCTTTTTAAAACGCATAATTTAAAAATAAAATAAAAACCATTAAGTTGCAAAATAATTTTCAAATAAAATTGAAAATGGAGGTAGGAAGGGAAGCGGGAAAGGATGTGGTGGGATTTGTAAAAGAAAGAAATTAGGGATTTGATAACATTTCGGGCCTCGTACCCAGAATCTAATGATCACCAACTCACGCCTCGCCGCGATAAGATTTTTCGGACCTCTTGTCCAAGAAACCAATCCCACTATCTCATACAAATGCAAAATATTTGATTTTTTTGAAAAATTCATTGATCTATCTATACAATAAATAAGCATGTGGCTTTTCTATAGGCTTACAACTTGTCTTTCAAAAATCACATCCAATATGGGATAAAAACTCTAAAATAACTAAAACAACATAAATAAATAAAAGAGTCAAAGTGACTCATGCTCGATCATAAATAACGTAAACAAAAGACTCAAAACAATTAAAAGACTTAAAGGACAAAAACTTTATCCATTTCTCAAATATAAAATCTAAAATAAAATAAAATAAAGAAAAAGACTATATCTTCGATTTTAAACTTAAATCTCTATCGTTCTCTCCGGTTTGCGAATTTCACCACCTGGTGAATTGGTGAATGACAACGGGAATAGCACAATAGCACAACTGGATAGAAATCACGATCTGGTGACACATGTGAAGGGATAATAATGAATGATGTGAATGAATATCTGTCTTTAAACTTATATGAAATACTCGACTCAGTCACATCGAGATCTTCACTCGGTAAAGTTCATCGAGAACCTTTATGATACATGCAAAGCATCCTCGTTGGTTCAAGGATGAACCTCTCCAGACAAATTCTAATAATCAAGTCATCTATAACTGTAAATTTTTGTAAATTTCTAAGACTTGTGAGTATCATTGTTAATTGCAAGAATTGCACAAGTCTCGAGATGCAAAGCACTCAAATCATATGCAAAATGCTTGTGAAATGCACTAGGAATAAGGTCAGAGCCTAATTTTAAGGTCACATGATGAGGTGTTTGAATTAGTGGCTTATTGAGGATTAACCAGTGTTGTTAAGGCCCATCAAGGCGCTCACCTGAGGCGCGCCTAGGCACGATGTGCACCTAGAAGGCCTTGCCCAAGGCCAAGCCTCCACCCATTTGTGAGGCGACCCAAGGCCACGCCTTGGACCCAAGGCGAGGCGACCCAAGGTGTGCGCCTTATGCCCATCAAGGCTGTGAAGGCATGTTCTCTCTTTCCCTCATTTTTTTCTTTCTTTTTCCTCCTTACCCGACCGAAACCCGAGGCCCTCTTATTTTACCCGCAGCCCACTTCCCACACTAACCCCTACCGCGTGTGCGCCACACACACTTTCGTTCACTCTGCCTCTCTCGCTCGATCGAAGGCGGCGACGAAATTCCGAGCTCCAACTCTCGCATTCGCTTCCTCTCTTCTCGTTCCATCGACAAAAAGGAACACAAACCGCACTCCTCTCCCCTCTCCACCTCACGCCACACGTGGCACGGCCTCGTGCCTTCACAGCGCCCTAAACCCTAGGGCTTCCGACACGATTTCGCCTTGAATCGAAGCCGATCGCCTTCGTGGCGAAGCCACAGTTCCCTCAGGTCTTCTCTACCCTCTATTTAAGCTTGATTAAGCCCATAGGGTTTCGCTTTTATGTAAAAATATTTTTTTCAAGGAAAAATTTAGGTTTTCTTCCGACTTTGAGTTTGGATCTGTTCTGGAGTTGGGATTTCTGTTCTGATTTTTATTTGACAATTCGCAATTTCGGGTAAAATCGCTTTGATTCGCTAATTTTGGATTTTTAAATTTGTGGATTACATTTCTCTTGTTCCTGCGATGATGATTCTGAGCTCCGGGCATGACAGCGACCCCTTGCTACAGCTCATTGGCCTTCAAAATGATTATCCAAGGGACTTTCTCTCTTGGGTGACTCGTAGAACCCTTGTTGCAGCCCATTGATCTTTCTTTATTATTAGATGGACCGTGGACGATGGATAGGTTAGTATATTATTATTTGTCTTTTGGATATCGGTTATGGAAATCAAACTATGGATTATTGATTTTCGACTTGATCACTTGATTATGATATATGATATGTGATGTTATATTTTGAGTTTTTAATCATAATAAATTCTAGTTACTATGCAAAATTTGTTTCCGAAGTATCATTATCTTTTCGGGGTTATATATTCATTTTTTATTCACTAAGCGCCTTTTCAAAAAGGCTCGCGCCTTATTTGCGCCCTGCGCCTCAGGCTCCAAAGGTCATGTGTGCCTTAACTTGCGCCTTGACTACACTGGGATTAACACATTCTTTAGACTTTCAATTATGATCTTGGTCTACAAAGGGTCCACGATTTTCTTTGCTCCAAATAAATGTGCACGTGTTAACTCTCCCAGAATGTGTAACATCTAATCATACAGTCAAGATATACCTAGCAAAATGTGTAACATCCATATATACATCACACTAGATGCTATCGTGATAGCTTGAAACCAGGATAGGCACTAGACAACATTGGATAATAAAGTATGAGCTATCATAAACACATGTAATGTTGTAAGGCTGTGGATGAGTAATGTGATCGCAAGAACCAATGGTAAATTTGTAAAGTCAGGCTTCAAAGGTATTTTAATAATTTCTGTAATTCTGGGAAAATTAGCCATTATAAATAGATGATGGCTAGGGGTTAGGAATTTTATGTTGAATTTTGTGAAGGTATTCTTCTAGAAGTTGGATAGAACCCTAGTTCATGAAGAGTCAGGCTTTTCTCTCGAATTAAAATCTGGGAGAGGTCTCATCTCAAAAGAAGTCAATAATCATGTTATTTTCTTTGAAATCCAATAAAAGTCGTATCTTTTTTCCCAAATCATCCTCTAGTTTCATCCCCAATTTACATCCGGATCGCATCAAATTAGTATCACAGCGACAGGCCATAGGAGTGATGAGCAGTGTAACATTACACACTAATGCTACAACGGAGATACAGACCCAGACATCAAGGGTCCAGACGAGCCAGGAGAAGACAGCGAGCCTCGATCTGACATGTTCAAGCGTCTTACCGAGGCCGAGATCCAGAATAAACGCAAACATGAAATATGCTTTTGATGGGACGAGAAGTTCATGCCAGGACATCATTACCGAGAGGGTCGAATATGATGAAGGCATAGCAGCTGAGGAAGAGAAACTAGGAGGGAACGAGCGCCTCCATTTGGAGTAGCATGCCTCATGGATTTCATGACACTGCCTTGAGGACAAAGTGGTTCATTGATGACAGAATAATGATGTAATCGCAAAGCCCGGGGGTAATTTTGTAATTTTGGGCTTTGATGGTATTTTCGTAATTTCTGTAATTCAGGAAAAACTAGCCATTATAAATAGATGGTGGCTAGGTTAGGAATTTTATGTTGAATTTTGTGAATGTATTCTTCTGGGGGTTGGATAGAACCCTAGTTCGTGGAGAGTTAGGCTTTTCCCTCGAATTAAAAGCTTGGAGAGGGCCCCCTCTCGAAAGAAATCAATTATCTAGTTTTTTAAATCCAAAAAAAAATCATATTTGTTCCCTAAATCCTCTTCTAAACCCTAATTTCATCCCCAATTTACATCTGAATTGCATCAATGAGCTTCAGCTTTTAGTTACATCTTCTCAATAGCTGATTTGGCAACTAAAATAGTACAACTGCATCCATCAATCGTCATTTTGAAAGACCTATCTTCAATTTTGACGTAGGCAAGGAAAACATTGGTTCTTCACCAATCATCCGCATTCCTAAGTGAAGTAAATTAGACACCTAATGACTTGTAACATGGCATAGGATTCATCTAAAGCATTATTTGCATCAGTATCCTCCGGTGAAATGTATTCTTCTTCAATTAATTCATCCTCATGATTAACATCACTCATAAGTAGGCTCCTATTCGGGCACTAATTAGCAAAATAACTAAAGCCATGACATTTGAAACATTGCATCCTTTTAGATTTTTGTTGTGATGGTTCTCTAACAGTAGTCTTTTCATTTATCTCTTTAACAGCATTAACGTCTTATTTATTCATGTTGTCACTTGACAGCTTAAATTGCTCACCGACTTTAAAACACCCTTTCTGTATATAGGAACTCATGAATTTTTAAATTTAAGCCTAGATTAAATGCTCGTTACACATTATCTACAGTGTGAGGAAGCATCTCACGCCTATAACTGCTCTCAATGCAAAACAGAACCTAGGAAGGATATATTAATGGTCTTCTTAGAACTCGCTCCTAACAAATAGATTATTGAACTTAGACATATATTCTTCCACAGTCATGCTTCCTTGACGTATGCATTCAATTTTTCTAGTATGTGATCATTCTAGGTAGTTTTGAGTTTGATTTTCAATTTATCCCAAGTCTGTATAGGTCTCAGATATGCTCTCTCGTTGTCTCTCTATTGATGTCTAGAAAATTTTGACAGATCCGATCAGTTTTCTCTTAGCAAATTGGACATTTTAGTCATTTGATAACTGATACCACTCGAAAAATTGCTCAACCTGTGCTAGCAAATCAAATAATTTTTAAATATTATAAGTTCCATAAAAATTAATAGCATCTATCCTAATTTAACGTGTAATATTATCTCCCTTAAAGTTATCCTCAAAATTCTCATTGTGTCCCATATTATCTCTATTATTTTCATTTTTGATCATTCTAGATTCCTCATCAAATGTACGGTATGCTTCATCCTTAAAATTATGTTCCTATTCAACTTATTTTATAATGCTTCTAAGCGATCTCATGTTCGATTATGTCAGCTTTTAGTTATAGATATATCTTTGGAAGTTGATTTTCTAACCTTTGAACTGCATTATCATCCATATCTGATCATATGGTTTTACCACTACGTAATAATCATCCATATCTGATTATATGGTTTTACCACTACGTAATAACATGCAATACCAATCAGTCAATAAAATGCAAATGCGCGATCATAAACACCAACTAGATGTATGCGTTAATTATGTAAACAAAATAAAATCCTATGGTCCAAACCTATATGACAAAATGCAACCATAAATATGTCAATACAACACACAGATCGAGACAAAAAATGATGCAATACCAATGATATCAACTAATCTAAATAAAATTAAAAAGAGAAATTTTTGAATTTAACAATTAAAGATTTGATCAGATTAGAGGTTATCTGGATGAAAATCAACCTTGTGTTGCCGAAGACCTTTAGAACTTGTAGAACTTTAATCCAGATAATCAATGTCGAAAATCGCACGTGAAAAGCTCAAGGAATCACCAAAATATGTTGAAAATAAAGCAAAAATATGGTTAAACTACTAAAAATTAGGAAAATCCTCAGAAAATGAGAATTTGTAGTGCTCAGGGTACATTTGGTCAACGGTAAGGATGAGCCATTGGCTGGTCAACAGCTCGGTCAGCTCGGGCCAGTTTGGCTTCGGCTCAATTGGCTCGGCTAAGCCGATGAATAGTGTCGGCCAAGCTTAACAGATGAACAATGTCGTCGTTTGAATTTGGAACGGCTCGTTGGCATGGCTCGACGACAGAAACTGCTCGTCGAAATCGTTGCTATAGAACTTCAACGTTGGAAAGTTTACTGATTGATTCCGATGACGATCGTCGGTGATTTTTGGTGTTTATCCTCCGTGATCAGCGTGTCTTTTGAGGTGGTAGAGAGGCTACTGATGATGACAACGATGTCATTGTCGTCGTCGTCGTCGAAACTTAACGAAGACGATGGTAAAGGCGGTAGAAGAGGGCGACTAGGGTGTTGACTCAGAACAATGTGGCGGCGGTCGAGCAGAAGGCAACGACAACAAGGACGTCTACATTGGCGATGGGCGCGGCAGATGTACTTTAGGGTTAACATTTTTTTTGCTTTTTTGGTTTCTTCTCTCTGTTTTTTCAAACTTTTTGTGTTTCCTTCTCTTTTTCTTTTCGATTTTTCTCTTTTTTTATTTTTTTATCTCACTTATTTTATCTAAAATCCAAAATAAAAGAAAAAAGATTTTTTTTGATGAGAAAAAGAAAATTAAAAAGAATGCAAACCCGATTTTGGCTTTGATACCAAATTTGACGAAGGATGGAAACAGGAAGGGATGTGATGAGATTTGTGGAAGAAAGAAACTAAAGCTTTAATAACTTTTCGAGCCGTGCACCCCGAAAATCTAACGATCACCGACTCGCACCCCTTACATGCTAAGATTTTTCAGACCCTCATCTGGGCAATTAAGCATACTCTCGCACACCAATGCAAACAATTTGATTTTTAAGAAGAAACTAAAATTTTACACCACAATTTCTTTTCCTCGTTTATCTATCTAAAAATAAATAAGTGTGCCTTTCTATAAGATTACAACTTGTTTTTCAAAAACCACATCTAAAATGGGATAAAAATTCTAAAACAAGTAAAACACTATAAATAAATAAAAGGCTCAAAAGGACTAAAGCTCTATCCTAAATAAAGTAAACAAAAGACTCAAAACAACTAATAGCCTCAAAGGACTCAAACTATATCCCTTTCTCAAATATAAAATCCAAAATAAAATAAAATAAAGAAAATGACTATATCTCCCATTTTTAATGGGATCTCTGTCAAAAATAGTTATCATACAATTGTAAACTAAAAATAGATAAAAGTAGTTCTCTAAAAATATATTGAATACAAATTATAGGAATTAGCTCGCTCATTTCATTTCGCTTGAAATATAGATGGTTGAAGTCACTACACTTTCCTACCTAAGCCAACCATCAATTGGATTTTGAAGGTTATAGTTGGATATTTAGATTTTAACTGTGACATTTAAATACTTATAAATCAAGTCACTTACACAGAAGGAAATTTAATGGTTTGATGGTCCCCATCCCCATTCAAATAAATTCCTAGCTCTACCCGTCTTGAGCAGATCGTAAGCCAACAACTGTTTTGTACAGCAACATCCAAGAAGTATAAAACATGGTCATTTCTTTCCTGAAAATGTTCCTTCCTTCTCCACTGTCAACCACAATTTAGATATGAAATTGGCTATGAAGGCTGTCTTATGGCTATTTCTTTCACATGATAATCTTGACTATGAAATTTTCGCCGAATTAGAGTGACACCAAGTTGATAGCTGGTTGAAAAAAAAACTAGGTTCCTCCTTTATGGCCGGTCCTGACCTGGGGCCCATATCCAAGTTCGAGAATATAACCTGCTGATCCATGACTGTTAGGTCCAAGGAAATGGTTGTCACTCACAATTGCTGTTTTGTACAGCAACATCCAAGAAGTCTAAAACATGGTCATTTCTTTCCTGAAAACGTTCCTTCCTTCTCCACTGTCAACCACAATTTAGATATCAAATTGGCTAGGAAGGCTGTCTTATGGCTATTTCTTTCCCATAATAATCTTGACTAAGAAATTTTCGCCGAATTAGAGTGACACCAAGTTGATAGCTGGTTGAAAAAAAAACTAGGTTCCTCCTTTATGGCCGGTCCTGACCTGGGGCCCATATCCAAGTTCATTGAGAATATAACCTGCTGATCCATGACTGTTAGGTCCAAGGAAATGGTTGTCACTCACAATTACCTTTAACTATAAACTTTTCCCGAAAAGAGGGTTGAAATTAAGCAGACAGCTGAACATAAAAACTCAATTAATTATCTAGTTTCTCTATTTCAATCATATTTCATTACCAACCCTAATTTCAATGTGAAAAAGGCTAGACAATGATGATGAAAAATCACACGCACACAA
The DNA here is from genome assembly GCA_030789695.1 of Scilla litardierei. Taxonomy (NCBI): domain Eukaryota; kingdom Viridiplantae; phylum Streptophyta; class Magnoliopsida; order Asparagales; family Asparagaceae; genus Scilla; species Scilla litardierei. Next base: position 122,415,845 of record CM061139.1, on the reverse strand, counting down.
GCATGTACTCGCACACTCTTTTTACCTGTGTGGCTATTTCACTGAGCCTTCTATGTACAGATGTAGATGACTTGTTTCCATTAGAATTAGGCTCCTGTTGACTGTGGTGCCTTTCAGCTGAATCATGATCCATACCGCTAGCCCCCAATGCCGGATGTGCTTTCCTAGGGGTACTTTCATCAACAACCTGAGAGGCCTTTGAATGAAGTGTATCAGATGGTCTGCGAGACTCTTTTCTGAGAACATTTTTCTTTCCTTTGTTTGGAGTACTCATATCAGCTGATTCAGACCAGTCTTCATCATCACTTGAATCTGAAGATGATTTTCCATACGTTTCCTACAGCATGAAAGAAGTCATATACACAGATAAAGTGGGAAATATGGTAGAAGCATCGATTAACATATAGCAATGTTATAAAAGGCACTGGGCATCAGAGTTAAAAGAGGGGGGATACTGGTGAGTGCAAGTAGGAGAAAAGGAATATCAGCTGCCAGCCTATTTAGGCTCCCATGAGCTCTCTCATGCAGTAGCAGTGGAGGCCCCCCTTATATTCCATTGCCACCTCAAAAGTGATAGTGCCTCCACAGATACAGCATGAGAGAGCTCATGCAAGTGAAAAATAGGCTGTCAATAATCAATGGCCCCCCGCGCGCGCGTGTGAAAGTGATTAATGTACCACATATGGTATATGAGGTATCTTTCTCATATATGCCGACATGGTGCGTTCTCCACCACATGGTACAATGAGTGTGATTTTGTCCTACATGCCTCTTGTGGAGGGGAACGTGCCACGTAGGCACATATGAAAGAGGTACATCATATGTCATATGAGGAACAATATTTTTGTAAGGGGGGAGGGGAGAGAGTGGCAGCCTTAGTGTGGTTGGGGAGCATATTTTACAATGCTGGTTTGGAGAAATCAAATAACCAAGTCTGACCCGCATTACAAAGAGAAGCCCATGAATGTACATGTGTTCTATCATGAAAAAACACTCAAAAAGTGTATGTTTGCTGACATTGATATCCTCAAAATAGGAAATACAAATATGAACAGTAAGAAAGAAAATGCATAAAAACATGCAAATAATGACACAGTATCTAAAAGAGCACGTACTCTTGGAAAGGAGTACACCATATCCATGCATGACACATGTCAGGCAGGGACGCACATCGAAACTGATGTCATACATGTTAGAGCGTTTTGTGACATTTAACACATTAAACCAAGAGTCAAATAGAAAACATCTACTCAAATAAAGAGTAGGTCATGCAACACAAGGACTTCCCATGAGGTCACACATCATAGTAGTACACTACAAAGTATGCTTAACTACCGATTCTGATGGGAGCTGGTGTATTAGTGATAGAGATCAAATTTGAGATGGAGTCTTTAATTTTTAAAAAGATTTTATATGTGATGGAGATATGGTTTAAATTCTTGGAGACTTGAGTTTTAAGTCCTTGGAGAATTCTAGTTACTTTCAGTCTTTTTGTTATTTTATAGTTTGAGTTCTTTGAATCTTTAAGTTGTTTTGAATCTTTTATTTCTTTAAGTGTTTTAGTTATTCTACAGTTCTAAGTCTTATATTGATTCAGTTTTTGAGAGTCAAGTTGTAAGCCTATTAAAAGGCCACAAACTTAATTATTTTGGTTAGAAGATCAATGAATAAAAATTTTGGTGTAAACTTTTGGTTTCTTCAAAAATTTAAATCTTTTGTATTGGTGTGTGTGAGTAGGCTTAGTTGCTTGTGCAAGTGGTGCAAAAAATCTCAACATGTGAGGTGTGCAAGCTAGTGATCGTAAGATTTCCGGGATGCGAGATCCAAAAGGTGATCAATTTTTTATATTTCTTCTCCAAATTCCCATCACCTCCTTTCCTGCTTACGTTCTGTGTCAAATTGGTATCATAGCTAAACTTAGTTTGTCTTCTTTTCTTTGTCATAAAAAATCTTTATAGTTAGTGCATTTTTAAATTAAAAATGAAAAAAAATGAAAAATATATATATCAAAAATAGAGGGATCAAATGGGGAATGTATCAAAATCAAAAGAAAACAAGAGAGATTCAAAAATAGAATTTAAATAATAGAAATCAGACATCAGAGCAAAAAGGGGAAGACCAGACAGAAAAAAGAAAAAAAATCAAAAATAGAAACCCTAACCTAAACCCCATCGTGCCCTCCGCCACCGTCAGCATCCATGCTGCTGTCGTCGCCCATGCCATGCCACCACCATTGAAGTGTCCTTCAGATGACAACCATCTTTCGCCGCCTCCACCATTTACGTGAGGTTTCGTCGTCGCCGCCGCCACCGTCGACAGCCTCCCCTGACCCCCTCAAAAGGTGTGCCACGTCTCGATGAACACAAAGCTGCAAAGATCACTGACGAATGCCTTCATACTTCAAAGTTCAAGGACGTATCTTCTCCAGGTACAAGGGACAATTGATTTCTGCTCAGTTATGCTATTCATATGGCGTTCGCCAAGTGATGAAATTCTTAAGCCGAGTAAAATGATAGAGATCAAATTTGAGATGGAGTCTTTTATTTTTAAAAAGGTTTTATATGTGATGGAGATATGGTTCAGTCCTTGGAGAGTTGAGTTTAAGTCCATGGAGAATTGTACTTAGTTTGAGTTTTTTTATTTTATAGAGTTTGAGTTCTTTGAGTCTTTTAGTTGTTTTGCATCTTTAATTTAATTAGAGAGTTCTAGTTATTCTAGAGTTCTAGTCCTATATTGGATTGAGTTTTTGATAGTCAAGTTGTAAGCCTATTTAAAGGCCATAGTAGAAGATCAATAAATAGAAGCTTTGGTGTAAACTTTTCGTTTCTTCACTAATTTAAATCTTTTGCAATTGTGTACGAGAGTGGGCGTGGTTGCCTAAACAAGAGGTCCAACTAATCTCTGCGTGCGAGGCGTGCGAGTCGATAAACGTAAGATTTCCGGGGTACGAGATCTGAAAAGAGAGCAATTTTCGAGTTTTCTTTTTCTCCAAATTTCCATCTCCTCATTTCCCCCCTTCCGTTCTGCGTCAATTAATGCTAGCATGATTGCACCCATTGCAAGGATTGGTTTATAAATAAATTGGGAATAGATGTGGCTCACAAAAATTTGCGAAGTTTTAGTTCTGAAACTACTTGGTCTAAAAGTTTCTCTCCACATTTTTCAGAGAAATTGGAGCAAAAATACACGTTAATCAATTGTATAAAGAGGAATAAAACGACACTGATCACACTACAATGTGGAAAACTATATGCATACTAATACGAGTCTCAACCTTTTAAAAATTCCTGGAAAAAAATTCAAGGGTAGACAACAATGATGCATCCTAGATATGTGTATGCAACAACACATGCAAAAAGTAAGAAAATGAATGCAAGAAGATTAAACCTAACCAAAAAGGAATGTTTTAGTTCAACAATAACAATCAAATTTCAATGCAGATTTTTCAAGACTAATTTGATCACAAGTTAAAACTTAAAAGGCGTCATGAATACAAATCAGTGATATGTCCATGCAATATACTAGTACTTTCTGAATCCAAACTTGGTTAATAACATGATTAAAAATCATAAAAAAGCTGCCCAAATAACTTTATTGATAAAGTGAACATTAGAGTGTCAAAACAGGTTCAACAAGGAGTAAGTAAAGGATTTACTAGGGATTCCCAACACTGAAAACTAGGACTCAGTGAGGAATTTAATCTAATCAGCAGATACTCCGCGAGAGGCCTAAAGATGGAAGGTGCAGTATGATGTCCCAAGGTTTTAGGTGTCAGTTTCGGTCTCGGCCTCGGTCTCGCTCTTCCCAAAATTTAGGTTTCGGAATCGGTATCGCCCGTTTTCGGTGGTTTCGGACGGTAGTTTCGTTTTGTCGGTATCGGTAGTTTCAGATACTTAAACCCCTCTTATATACTATCAAATATTATCAAATATTAAAGCACAAATACTTCTTTACTAGTTACACATTTTGTTAAATGTATTATGCTGAATATATTACATTTTTTATCACAACATTGAAAATAAATGAGAACGGCAAGCTTGTGAATAAATGGACGGGTTTGGTGGCTAAAATGGCAAGTTTGTAAATAAATGAAAAACTGAAATAGCAAGCTTGTAATTAAATGGAAGGCCTTTAGTGGCCAGCGCACTCAAAAGAACAAACTTCTTAATAAATGCTAGCATGTGTTGGACATCTGCACTAGCACCGTGCAAACAAAATTTACAACAAATGATAGTATGTAAGAACTCAAATTGCAGGAGGCGGGCTTCTTCGGGGATGCGGCGGGAGGCGAACGACCATGAGGTAAGTCCATCTCTCCCTCTCTCCCCTCTTTCTCTTCCTCTTCATTTTCTTCTTCTTTTTTCTAGATTTTGGTGATGCTGCTTTCTTCCTCCTCCTCCTCCTTCTGGTTTTCATTTTTTTAAGTTACAGCCGGTATCGGCCAAGTTTTGGCTGGTATCGGCCGATACCCGCCAAAATCCGGCCGATACCGAGAAGTGAAGTGTGGTTTCGGACCGATCCCCTCCGAGACCGATCCGAAACGGCGGATACCGGTCGGTTTCGGCCGAAACCTAAAACTATGTGATGTCCAGCTAAAACTCCGAAATCAACACCCAGATATGATCGTGTTTGGAAGCAGAGTTTTTCCTATTCAAGATTTTCTCTTTCTTCAGTAGAGAGCAAGTAGAGGTAAGAGTCTTAATATTGGATGAATTGTTGTGAATGAAAGATCAGAGGAGACCACAGAAAATTCCGATAAGGAAACGACCCATGAAAAAAGGAAAATAATATCTACTGGCTCATAAAGTAATTCATGAAATGATTGAACATTTGAGACTGTAAAGCTACAGCGCTCAAGAAATGATTGAAACAATCATGTGCATTTAAACTGTGGAATTTAGTTAAGCCTAACTAAATTGAACAAAGCTCCAACCTGATTTATTACAATAACCATAGCAGACAAAAACAGAAAATGAGCAAAAGAAAAACCTACAAAAATGATTCATCAAAAGATGTGTGACATGGAGATCTGAGACAGGTGAAGATAATCTGATTTCTTTGATGATGGGGACATAAGCTACACCCAAAATAAAAATAAAAATAAATAAATAATAGTAATAACAATAATGTAATAAAAGAAATACTGACCAGATTTAGAGGTTGTAGTTCTGGCAATTATGATAATGCCTAATGCCGAATCCATGGAAGTCGGCTCTAATATGAATATGAGGGACAGATGAAGATGATTTGATTCCTTCGGTGGTAACGCAGGGAAGTCAGCTCCAATATGTTTTGCAATCTGATCTCTCCTGGCATCTTATGACTTATTGGTTGGGCATGTGTAGTTTTGGTGCATTCATGAAACTAGGATATCATCTTATGTATTTCAAAATTATATTTTTAGATGACACTTATTATATTTTGTTTATGCCACACAAAGGCACAGAGGATTTGAGTCTAGACCCAATCACTTGAAAAAATATATTATACAACTCAAATGGAAGATCCATGCAGCAGCAGCAGCAGCAGCAGCAGCATAGATTAAGCAAAGAATACCAGATTAAGCATACCAAATAGCATAAGCACAGAATCACAAGCTAGAAGCAGATAGATATGGCATCAAAAAAGAACAAGACATCAGAAGGCATGACCCAGGCTTGCAGAAGAGGGCAAGGAGAAAGGATGGGCTAACATTAATGGACTCTGTAAAGGAAATATTTGAAAAGTGAAAGAGACATAATTGTGGATTGGCCAGAATGCCAAGAACAATTCAGAAAGGCAACCCTCAATTATAAGGTGAAGGTTAATAATTATCCATGATGGCCTAACTAGAGAAAAATTTACCAAGAAATTTGTGTCATTTACTCTAATGTATATCCAAAAACCAATATACATCAGAATATATGCACGCCAAAATGAAAATGAGCATCACAAAGAATTATCCAATGGCATGTGCATGTGATGTAGAACACGAACGATTTTAGGGATTTTGGGAGAATATAATTGGTTTCACACCAAGAGATCCAAGTCTTCGCACCAAGGATAGGACCTTTCACAGGTTTTGAGGGATAATTACTTTCAAGTTTTCATTGATCCAAAGTATCACAATACATGGCTTTAAATAGAGTAACAATCCCTCAACCCTCACATTCTACCCAATGTGGGACTAAACCAAAAGAGAAAAAATACATTAAGATTTCAAAATGTGCTTGGGCCCATCCATAATGAGCTGGGTTGAATGCGACGCCTCCTGCGCGTGTAAACCCTGAGAACTCGGCTCCGACGAGTGTAGGGCCTACTAGCTGTCATAGTGCTCAAGCAACTCTGGGTCTAGCCTTTGGAGTTCAGTTCTAGTAATCCAAGTACAGTCTGATTCTGGCCGGCCTTTCCAACTCACCAAGTAACACTGATAACCACCTTATCTGGTTGATATAACATGTTCATCTAATATGTGATCAATCTGCTCTCTATGTGGATGTATGTATGTGTGGTAACGGAGTAGGCGGCGGAATGGCAGGGACACTCAAGTCATCTTGGGAGGGCTCAAAGAATGGGTCTGTGTGTATAGCTGGTGGACCTTTATAAGCCACTAGATCTTCAATATTAAAAGTTGAGCTAATCTCATAATCTGCAGGGAGATCTATCACACATGCATTAGAACCAATTTTCTTTAAGATTTTGAATGGGCCAGCACTACAAGCCTGCAGTTTCTTCAAGGTTCCAGGAGGAAACCTCTCAGATCTTAGTCGCACCATAACATAATTACCTTCATTAAACTCTTTGAAGCGCCTGTGAGTATCTGCAATGGCCTTATATTTTTCATTGCTAGAATGAATTCTACTGCTGATCTCTTTATGCAAGTCATGAATGTGTTGTGCAAATGACTCAGCTGACTCAGAAACTCTATGATGATGACATATGGGAATGAGGTCTATAGGCTTTCTAGGAATGTAACCATGAACTACCTCAAGTGGACTCATACCAATGGACCTATTTATTGACCTGTTATATGCAAACTCGGCAGTGGACAATATCAGATCCCAATTCCTAGGATTTTCACCCACTAAGCATCTGAGAAAATTCCCTAAACTCTGGTTCACTACCTCAGTTTGACCATCAGTCTGGGGTGATAAGCAATGGAGAACTTGAGCTTAGTGCCCATCATATGCCATAGGGTTTTCCAGAAATAGCTCATGAACTTTACATCCCTATCAGACACTATACTCTTCGGTAGACCATGGAGACAAACAACCCCATCAAAGTAAAGCTTGGCAATGTGTGAGATATCTAAAGTTTTAGAGCAAGGGATGAAGTGTGTCATCTTGGAGAATTGATCCACAATGACAAATTGAATCGTGCTTTTTAGGTGTGCGTGTAAGTCCTAGCACGAAATCCATAGTAACATCTTGCCATGGGCAATCTGGCACAGGTAAAGGTGTGTAGAGACCAGTCTTCTGCTTTCTATGTTTACCCATCTGACAAACTCGACATTGACCCTCCAGAGTGGCAACATCTCTTTTTGGGTGTGAGGAGAGCTGTCACTGCACATGGGCTCATACTTTTTCTGATAAACCATTTGGCTAACAATTCGTCAACTTGCCTTTTCAGCTCAGCATGCTCAGTGGGGTTCATTCGGTGATGAGGCAAGTTGGAAAGTGTAGCCCCGGGACTAAGTCTATGGAGTGCTGGATATCACGCATGGGTGGAAGACAGTCTGGAAGGTTTTCAGGAAAAATGTCACGGAATTCCTTCATTATAAGCGTTATCTCTTCTGGGATCTACTCCTGACTAATCTCACAAATCTCTCTCGCAACTAAGGCATACATGATTGAGTCCTTTCTAACTTCTCTCTTCAGCTCCTTGGGACTAATAATATGTAAGCTCTTGCCCTTAGTTGCTTCTTTCTTTTCAGGAGTGGTCATCTTGGGTTATATGGGATTCAGCTTGATCTTCTTGCCTTCATGTGTGAATGTACACGAGTTCGAGCGACCGAAAATCGTGACATCCATATCAAAAAAGCCAAGGCCTCCCCAAGATATGACCAACATTCATGGGCAGCACATCGCACCAAATCTTGTCCTTATATAATCCAAACTGAATAGGGACAATGCATCTTTCTTTGATGCCAATGGATGAAGCGTCCACCCACGATACCTTATAAGGACTAGGGTGGGGGACTGGCAGTAAACCTATGCGGGTAACGAGCTTAGATGACACAACATTTATGCAACTTCTGCTATCAATGATCATCTTACCATGCGTGTCACCATGCGTCACAAAAGTGTGAAAAATCGCAGTCTTACGCCAGTCATCGCTCTCTTTGGACTGAGCCAGGGCACAACGTACAACACCAAGTCTATGGTTTTCAAAGCATGTATCGATAAGCTCTACTCGTACGGGCATGCTCTGAATACAGCCTAGTCTAGCCGATTCTTCATCGGTCTCATAGCATGCCTCAACTGGCTCATAAACTTCTTCTTCCTTATCTATGTGGTCATCTCCCTCGGGATCGTGTACTAACAAGGCCTTGAAAGGGCAGCTTCCTGCGAATTGACCAAAACCTTGACACTTAGGTACGTGGACCGGCTCCAGAAGACTCACTCATAATCCATTTTCCTTTGTCATTCATGTGGGTGGGGGGTCTCTGGTCAGATCTAGGTTGGGATTGACTCTGTGGTTGTTTGCTACCATTTGGTGCTGGACGACGTGACAAATCTCCTGAATCGTAACACCTAGCAACTGGAGCATGATGAAAACTATCAATATCCGACACAATCTGATAAGCATACTCTAGTGTGTGGACATCACGAAAGATGAGCTCCTTACGTAGGTCATGTCTAAGGCCTGCCCTAAACCTAGACAATGTCACACTCACATCTTCCTTCACATCGCATCTCATCATGTACTCGTCAAACTTATCGACGTATGTGCAAACCGACACACTATCCTGGGTGAGATTCTGCCATTGGTCAAAGAGTCGCTGGTAAATATTTCTCCTTCAGTTTCTCTTTCATCTCATCCCACATACCTATGGGCTCTTGCCTACACTGGGCTAACATGCGCTCAATATTCTGCAAATACAATTTGACAGGTCCGATAAGCTTCATCCTCGCAAACCTCACTTTTCTCTCCTTAGACATGTCATACCATCCAAAGTAATGGTCCATATCGGCCATCCAATCAATAAAAGCATGGGATCCAGACGACCATCAAAAGTGGGTGCGTCTACCTTAATGCCCTTGATCACCCTATCGTCTCTGTCACGTCGGTCGTGACGGTGTCTCTCTAGATTGCCTAGGTGGACTAGGTGTGTGTCTGTCATTACGGTGTCTCTCTCTAGATTGCCCGGGCGGACTAGGCATCCGTCTCTCATGACGGGGTCCCTCCCTAATTCACCTAGGTGGACTACGCGTACTATGTGCATATGAACCCTCATCTGACGCCATCTGCCTAGTGTTCTCTAAGCGCATCACTCGGTCTAGACACTCACGAGACTCTGATCTACATTCACGGACTGTGGTTTCTAAAGCAGCTAACCGGCTAATGACATCTTTCAAAGTATGTTGGTCAGCATCCATGGTATTTGAGGTCTGATAAATCATGCCACTACGTGTGGACATGCAAATACTTCTAAATGGTGAACACTTGACTCTTTTTTTTTGTTTTTGTTTTTGAATGTAAATGAGATGTTAATTAATGAAACTTCATATGTGATGCAGGTGAATGATGGAGAGATCAACTAGCAGAAGTCATTTGAGCAATTCAAATTTCTAGTCATGTGCAGTTATCGCAGCAAATTCAAATGTTTAATTTGGAGATTTGTAATGATGATTTGTGAGCTGTAATGTAACTATTCAAATATCTTAATGAGAATAAGTCTTGTTGCGATATGGCAGTATATTGAAGCTCTCTTTTTAATATCAAAGTTTATGGCTCTAAGCAAAAATGTGGTCATATGGCTGTTTTCGCTTGCAAAGAAGGCTAGCAATAATGTGACAACAAATGGCTAATGAAAACTCACATCAGATCTTCTTGTCAAGAAGATGAACAGGTCCAAGTGGGTAGTGTTGCGTCCGTGGTTGAGTTCTCTAAGCACTGGCATGAACCGTTCTAAATTTGGATTCCGAACGAACCTGAAATCTCCAAAACCCAATGGTTGCGCAGAAAATACCCAAAAGTAGCTGAAAATAGACTGACAATGACAAGAAGTACTGTAGCGAGCGCGTTACTGTAGCAGCTGTGAGTTCAACACGCGGGCTGATTTTTAGGCGATTTTAGCGACCGATCGCCACGGAGTCTTTGGCGTTGGAGTCACCCGAGGGAGGAGACGTCGGGGGAGGAATTGTCGGCGCTGGTGGTGGCTGGAGGTGGCACTGGCATGCAGAGGACGGGGTGAACGCACTAATCAGAGCAGCGGCGTCTTCCGATGGGGTCGCTGGGACTGCTGGAGCATCGTGGATGCGACGGCGTCGTCGGTCTGGCCTCCAATATTGTCGGCGTGAGATCTGGGGGCACGTGGCCGCTGGCGGTGAGATCTGAGTGGGCGGGAGGTTGTCGGTGTGAGATCTGAGGGCGATGTTGTCAACCCAACTACAGAGATCTGGGGCGCGTGAGATCTGGGCCTCCGATGCTGTCAGCGGAGGAGGGATGAACAGGATCGGCTTGCAGATCTGAGAGGACGTGATCAGAACGATTCCAAGGCCTTCAGATTCGTCGGAACGACGTGAGGGTGAGGGCCTCGCAGCGATGGGGAAGCACAGATCTAAGAGGGGGAGATCTGAGAGGTGGCGGTGGCGGCGAGACCTGAAAATCAGAGTGAATAGCGGCAGCGATCTGAGACGCGCGACGAGATCAAAGTGAACGGCGGCGAGATGTCGAAGGTGGCGGGGATGTCGAAGGTGGCGGGGAGAAGAACGCAGAGGAGGCGTGGATGATGGGTGCTCAAGTGGGTTTTGCTGGCGCGTGCGGGTTCGGTGAGGAGAGAAGTTTGGTTAGGGTTCTTTTATTATTTAAAGGAGATGGCGGCGGCGATAATAGATGTTAGGGTTTGGAAAACTGGGGTTTTTCAAGAGGAAAGAAGAATCGTTCGGCTCTGATACCAATTTGATGTAGAACACGAACGATTTAGAGATTTTGGGAGAAAATAATTGGCTGCACACCAAGAGATCCAAAGCTTCGCACCAAGGATAGGACCATTCACATGTTTTGAGGGAAAATTACTTTGAAGTTTTCACTGATCCAAAGTATCACAATACATGGCTTTAAATAGAGTAATAATCCCTCAACCCTCACATTCTACCCAACATGGGACTAAACCAAAAGAGAAAATACATTCAGATTTCAAAATGGGCTTGGGCCCTTCTATAATGAGCTGTGTTGAATGCGACGCCTCCTGCGCGGGTAAACCCTGATGTCCCCATCAGCATGAATATATTAAAACAGCATATATTGTTAAAAAGCTCTGTATAGACCTAGTCGGCCCTCTTGGCCGCCCACCCAAGGCTTAGGCAGTCCTTCTAGTCGGGCCAACAATCCATGCGTGCTTGGGTGAGCTAGGCACCCGCTTGGTGGCATAGTCTCTGCTAGGCATGCGCCTAACCCGCTCAAGTGGCCTAGGCACCCACTTAGGCGAGGCCCGGTGACCTAGGCCCCTTAGGCACCCACCCACTTTTAACATGTTTATAATTGAAAATTTGAATCTCAAATAATTAAATGTGATATTATTTATAATTTTATTGATCTTAATATAATTTTAGAATTTTTATATATTTTTGCTTAAGGTTTTGCCGGTCATATAGGTCTAAGGTCAATGAAAAACACCTGGGGTTACCTAAGCAAGTTCTTTTTTTATTTTTAATGCTGGTTCAAAGTTGAAAAGTTGAGCATTAAAATATAATGTGATATTTGTAATATTGTTGTGAGCTGAGGGAGGCCTTTGGCCTCCCTCCCCTCATCATCTCACAATTACACCCCACTAATTGTAGTGGGGAGTCCCTTGGACTCCTCATAAACCCCCAATATGAGAATGAATATATAGAGAGCCATGTGAGCCATGGCTTATGCCATGGCCACTCCTAATCTTAGATTGGTTTCCATCTTGGAGTTCATAACACGTTATCAGCACCTTAGCTCTCAATTTCTTTGAGCTTTTTCTCTCGTATCCCCTCAAAAATTAATCTCCTACGCGCGAAGGAATCTATTGTTGCGACGATCCGGCTTGCGGAGAACCGTTGCGGCGATTTTTTTAAAGCGTATCGGGAGCGATATTTCAATCTACGGATTTTTCTTATTACGATCGTCCCTAGATCTTTGATGTAGAGATAACTTTTTCGATCCCGTAGATAATTACAAAATAGAGTTTACAATGATTTTACAATGCTTTTCTATAGGCTTGTATAAATCTGCACTATTTTGTTTAATATCAAAATTTTAAAATAAATAAATAAAAATAAAAATAATCAAAACCCCCTACAAACTGTTCATCTCTCACCCTCGTTTGCGGGCACCTGATGGCCGTATCCCCCTCTCCCCTACGGGGGGTTCCCTGCGAAACCGTCACCCCCCCCCCCCTCGAGGGGGGGTTTCCCTCTACAGACAAACAGACAACCGCCCCCGACGGGGGGCTCCGGCGAACCCCCCCCCCCCCCGCCGTCGGGGGGGATTTGCGGCTCTGCCCCCCCCCCCCCGGGGGGGGGGCTCCGACGAATCCCCCCCTGCCGGGGGGATCTACGACTCTGCCCCCAATGTGAGCCCCCCCAAGAGGGGGGCTCTCTGTGTGTTGCCGCGTGAAAGAACTAGATCTGTAAAATTCTGGGTTTTGGGGACTTTTCATATTCCCTTAAAAATTTGTTTGAGGACTTCTGTTCAATTAAAATTTTAAACATTACAGCCCATGGGCCTGCAGCCCAAATCTAAATAATAAATTAGTTGGGCTGTTTATTGGGCCTGAAGCCCAGTTTATAACAATGAAAATGAGCTTTATATTTCTTATGGGCCCGCAGCCCCAATCAGATCAATAATTAGTTTTGTCTTCTAATTTAGCCCTGAAGCCCAGTTAATCAAATTGCAAATTAATTATTATTTTTGCAATTGGGCTCACAAGTATTGCGGACTATGTTATTTTATCTGCTACATTTCAAATTGTTAAATCTCTTAAACATTGGATATTATGTAAAACATCTATCTTGCATTCTTATTTATGGATTATTAGGATTTTTCAAAATATATTTATCTTAAGGATCCAGCGACCACTCTGCCGTTAGTCATCTAACCTAACGGTGTATGACATCTCCCCGTGGTCCGAGAGATTATTATATTTTATAGTTTCTTTTTCCATATTATATATGCTTGAGTTATATGTGTGGTTGTTTTCTTTGTGCCTGTAGCATATTTAAAACTGTGTGGATGTTTATATAAGTTAAAATGTGTTTTTGGGAACATTTAAATTCCTTGCACTTTTATTTCCTTTTGAGAGAATTTGTAAGTGAGGATTGTATGTATAAATGCCAAAGACCGGTGTACCAACATATGAAGACGGATGTGAAATTTGCAAAAGATAGGAACCCCTGCTGGGTTTCCAACTTGTATTTTCTTTTCTTTATGAAATGTAAATCGGACTTTGGACTTTGTACGTTTTTGGGTATCTGGCCGATCCACATATTTTACTTATTTTATTCTTTATGCATGAATTTACATTTTAATTAATTCATGCTTATTTTAAATTGCATAGATAAATGGCAAAATTGGCAAGCGTCAATTTCGAGGTTCTTGATGCTGCAGGAAAGAATTACCTGAGTTGGCGAGTGGATCTGAGTTCCACTTGCGGTCGATGGCCCTCCTTGGCTCAATTTTAGCTTATTCATCGGCCCCAGCAGCGGCCGATGCTTCTGCTAGTAAGGCCCCAAAAGCGGCCCAATCATCTAGCAGCACACCTACCACTGTCTCTGATATAGATAAGGCGGGAGACATATAGATTGGACCTTAAAGGCCAAATACCTAACAGTAGAAGACCCAATTGAGTTGTGGACAGCGCTGGAGGCACGGTATAAACATCAAATTGATGTAATATTACCACGTGCCAGTTATGAGTGGGAAAACCTCAGACTTCAGGACTATAAGTCCGTTACTGAGTATAACTCTACACTTCATAATATCACCTTACGCCTGAAGTTGTGCGGTGAAGAAGTGACTGAGCATCGCATGTTGGAAAAAACATTTACCTCGTTTCACGAGAAAGATGCAATCCTCATGCAGCAGTATCGTGAACGCAACTTCATGAAGTTCTCTGATTTGATCTCTTGCCTCCTTAGGGCAGAGCAGAATAGAGATTTACTGCTTGCCACTCATAATTTGCGTCCGGCTGGTACTGCCCATATCCCTGAAGCCCACTATGTTTCTCCCCAGAAGTGGAAAAACAAGAAGAAGGCTAGAAAGAACAAAGGGAAGGCTGTAATGAAGCCAGCACGAGAAGAAGCACCCCAGACCAACAACAGAGGAAAGAGAAACTTCACATGGAAGCGTAAGAACACTGATCAAGTGTCAATTCCTAAGAAGAACTGTGAGGATAAATGACATAGATGTGGCATGATTGGACATTGGTCCAGAAACTGCCGCACTCCTCGCCACCTCCAGAAACTGTATCAGACGAGCCAGAAGTCTCTGCCTGAAACAAACTTGGCGGTTGTTCAGCCGCCAACGAATTTCAGTGCAAAAGACTTCGAGAATGAAGACCTGCTCGATTGAGCCCTAACTTTATACCTATGCATTTAAAATTACATGTAGCTTCATCTTTAGTTTGCTTTTGTACGAACTTTTATTTGAATGTCATTTTACATTTAATTAAATAAAATTTCGTTTTGCTTATAGATGAAGTATGGAATATTGTGGACAGTGCCTCGTTGCACTGGTCTAGCATTAATATTGCTCCCACATACAACGAGACTATAAGATGCAAACTTCTCCCCTTAAACATATAGGAATTTCCCAAATTTCAAGGATATTTCATTTATACAAACATAACTTGAAAACTATGGATAATGAATATCTTTATGTAAGTCGTCAAAAGGATGGCCAGAAGAACATCTACGCACGGCTCATTGGACCTCCGTCAGGTCCATATCATTACAGATATTCATCCTATAGAAAGCCAACTTGACTGAGCACCTGAAGTGCCTTTCATTGCCGGAGTTTTTAACTCTGGCACAATAGACTTGGTCATCCTGGATCAGCGATGATGGACGCATCATCAAATGAATCCATTGGAGAACCTGAAGATTCTTCAAAGGATTGAGTTTTCTTGTCCCCCTTTGTCGTAAGGAAAAACTTATAGAGAGACATTTCCTCCTGAAAGTGGGATTAGAGTCTCCTGGCTTCATTGAGAGAATACATGGTGACCTTTGCGGGCCTATTCACCCCGCAAGTGGCCCATTATCGGTACTTCATTGTACTGATAGATGCATCTACTAGATGGTCTTATGTGTGCCTTTATATTCACTCGCAACCTAGCTTTCTCAAAAGCTTATAATGTGGATGAATTCACTACACATATCTTTGAAGACTTCTACCAAGCAACTGACATTGAAATTGAACATTCTGTAACATGTTCATACTAAGAATGGGTTATCAGAGTCTCTGATAAAGAGACTCCAATAGATTTCACGTCCATTGTTAAATCCCAGTTGCCTGTTGATGTTTAGGGATCAACATACTGTATTCCGCATCGCTTATCACGATACAGCCCTTTTGTGGCCATATCTTATTGCTGATGACGCTTGCTTATGGTTTACCACCAAACATATCTCATTTGAGAGTGTTTTGATATGCTTATAATATGTCCCAATAGCACCAAGTCTTGATAACTGTGAATTTGAAGAGCAAAGTCTCATTGAAATAGGCACGCAGTCTAAAGAAGACTGAAGCTTCTGAGACCATATCATGGGACACAAAAGGCCTAATCTCGTTATGATCCGCATACTTTTTCTGTGTGAAGATGAGATCCAGAAGATCCTTCACATTCAGACTAAAGTACATCAATTGCCGGATAAATTTACGGACAACCAGAAGCTTGTTCGTTCACACGTCCCTGCTGTCAACACGCCAGCTAGGATTGACATCCCCAAAGATGGTTGCAATCCACCGGCAGCAGAATTGGCTGTACCTCAATTGAAAAGAGTACGCCCGCCAGGTTTAAAATATAAAGTTCTTCGAAAGAGGAAGATTCATGGATATATTAAAATGATCCCTCCACAGGATGCTGAGCTCAGACCAGCAACCTCTCCCCTCCTAATTTCTCCTGCAGAGGAAACAACAGGAGAAAAATCATTATATTACGTACGTACTGGAGAGGTACTGGACAGATATAGCACAGTCGTCGTCGACGGTTTTGCTTTCGCTATTGCCGTTCACGTCGCTGAATACGACGATGACGTCAACCCACTTTTCTATAGCGTAAACGCATAGATTGGCCAAAGTGGGATGAGGCAATAAGAGGAGTAGAGCTGGACTCACTCTTGAAAAGCAAAGTCTTTGGACCAGTATTCCATACACCTGAATGTGTAAAACCTGTGGAATATAAGTTGGATTTCATAAGAAATTGAAATGAAGGAAATGTGATCATTATCCTACTAAGCCTAAACGTCTCTGAAAAAGCCAATAAATGCAGCTCATAGATGTTGTGATTGCATATCTATACGGCAATATAGATATAGAGATCTATATAAAACTTCCAGAAGGGTATACTCTACCCCAGAGATGAAAGAGAGACGTAGAAACGTCTTTCCATAAATGCTACAAAGATCATTAGATGTTCTTAAGAATTATTCTGCCCGTGTATCTTTTTCGAAAGATCGTTGACAGGATTTGTGAAAGTCGTCGTATATGTGGTCAACTTAAAACTAATATGATCTCCTGCAGAGACCATTGAGATATCTGATAGCCTTAAGCTTACCTTGGAAATGAAATACCTAGGTATAACAAGGTATTGTCTCGGCTTACAGATTAAACACTTTCGTGGTTGAACCCTTTAAATTTTCTTCATACACCTGGAGTTTATGAAGAATGATGTCCATTTGCAATCTATTAAAAATGGATGCTTATTTATGACACCTTCCAGTCGCTGGAAGAGGGGGAGGACATCTTAGGTCCCGAAGAGCATAACTCTAGTGTACTTGTTACACTTCTTTATCTGGCCAACTGCACGTGTCTTTGATAGAACGTCTGCAGTAAAGCTGTTAACCAGATACAGTGTTGTCCTGGAGAGCACCACTAGACCAAGGATAAGCTGCTTCTACTCAACTTCCAAGGGTCAAGGAATATATATCACATATGCAGGTTTAAAGATCATCACGATGACTAAAACACAAAAGGCCGGCCACCTCCTAAAGATCTACACATCATCCTCCAAAGTCTTCATCTTCTGAGA
This sequence comes from Scilla litardierei, assembly GCA_030789695.1. Taxonomy (NCBI): domain Eukaryota; kingdom Viridiplantae; phylum Streptophyta; class Magnoliopsida; order Asparagales; family Asparagaceae; genus Scilla; species Scilla litardierei. Next base: position 122,398,426 of record CM061139.1, on the reverse strand, counting down.
AGCTCATCATCCAAGAAGCAAGTCTTGAAAACGATCAGCCAGATCCAGCAGTACCTTGCAAACACAGTGAAGACCGATTCAAAGAATACATTAGTGGAGTCATCTACCAACTTCGAAGAGCATTCCACTCCAGAGCGCCGCTGCTTTCCAATAGCCACTAGATGAGTGAAACTTGTATAGATGAGTGATGATTGTATTTGTTTTCAGAACATGATGGATGTATATACGAATAGAAGATGATTGTATAGATACATAGGAAATCTGCAAGCATGAAGCTCGTACAGATCAGGGGGAGTCCCTCGATAGTTGTACTCTTCTCTTAAGCTGCTAATTTTTCCCACTGGGTTTTCCACAGCTAAGGTTTTAACGAGGCAACCACAGTGGCTCTGGATCTAGAAGTATCCAACCCATTAGCATACTAAATCCTGAAGTATGCATATGCTTAACCCAAGGTGATGGAGAGATGAGGGGGGTGTGAGGGGGGGTGTTATGAGTTGAGGGAGGCCTTTTGCCTCCCTCCCCTCATCATCTCACCATTACTCCTCACTAATTGTAGTGGGGAGTCCCTTGTACTCCTCCTAAACCCCCAATATGAGAATGAATATATAGAGAGCCATGGCTTATGCCATGGCCACTCCTAATCTTAGATTGGTTTCCATCTTGGAGTTCATAACAAATATATTTTTATCACTCTTTAAATAATTTTTAGAATTTTAACATATTAAATGGTTATATAGGTTTAGTTTTAAGGGGAGAATAAAGTGTAGGTGTCGCCAAGCCCTCCCTGGGCCTTAGGCCCCATGCTGACGTCTTGTCTCCGCCTTTCTTTTTAAAATATTGATTCTACACCCCCCCCCCCCCCCAAAAAAAAATACCACTCCCACGCATACATACATATCCACATACATGTAAGTATCGCACACAACTATATGCTTGTACATGTGTGTTTTGTGTGTGCAAGGACAGAAAACTTACATCATACAACTTTTCGTAATCTAATCTTTCAAGCTGCCTTCTTCCGGAAACTACCACATTCTCTTGGTTCAAATCTGGCTCCAATAAAGGATGCGCAGAATTATTCATGTCTCCCGCAAGTGTCCCTTCCCCAGACCGGACAATATGCTTCAGATTACGCAAAGAGGATGCAGAATCTTCATAAGCACCTGGAGTTTTAGAAAGCTCATTACAGAACTCATCAGAATCTGATGTAAATTCTGATTCATCTGAACTCGATCCATCTTTCAGGGTATTCTTATCGAGATTTGGAGCATCAGGGTCATAATCATCATCTTCGGAATCATCAGAAGGAAATCCAAAATTTTCATTTGACTTATTACTATCTGAAGCATCTGAATCCACCTCAGATGCAGATGTATAATATGATTCTTCATGATCAGTTTCCTCCTTGTGATCATCTGCATCAACTTCTGGACCGTCAGGATTATAATCATGATCCTCTGAATCATCCGATGGCAAGTCATCGTACTGCTTGTCTCCATTTGCAATAGAAACTGCCTCCGGAAAAACTTTCTGCACAGAAAAAACAGTGTGAATAAGCGGCTTTCAGCTGGAAATGCTTGATACCGATAATGGTAGCAACCACTCAAGCAGTAAGAACAAACATAGAATTATGCACAAGGATACGCAACATATCTACTGATTATTTATTACTTACCTCCCATGTGTCATCAATAGAGATATTACTTCCTTGAAATTCATCCAGTAATTCGATGCAATCTACCTTGCAATCACAGGCAGGGCACAGCCACCCTTCATCTCCAATAGGAACTGCAAAGAACATACATCAAATAAGTGACCAGTGCAAACTTCAACCTAAAACATCAAAACATAAATTTTAGGATGTTGGTTTTACTATCTTCACTCAACAGAGGAGGAATCAAACACTTTTGGTGAAAGCCTCGCTCACAGATGCCATCACACAGTATGATATCATTGTCAGCAGACAACTCCTTTGAACCACATTTACAACAAAATATCTGGCATAAAACAACCGAATGGCACATTAGTTCATGTGAGGAATATTGATGAACTCTTACTCAAACAATATGGGAATACCAAGAAGTAAAGTAGTGTTTAACAATATTATGAAGTAACATGAGGATTTACATACATCTTCGCTGTCAATTTCTCCTTTAGAATCAAATAAAGATTCCTCAAACCTTCCCTCAGAAGACAAAGAATCGATGTGCCGAAAAAGTTCCCGTATTTTAAATTTACAACGCAAAATTTCAGACCTCGCTCGTTCAAGCTCCTTCTCAGGTCTTATTTTCTCTGCGCTGAAATATTGAAAAAACTAATATAAATAACAGAAAAGCAGGACAAACATTAGTAATAAATTATTTGTTTCTTGATTAGGATTCCAATGAAAACCAAAAAAGTTCATCACCTAATATTGTTGATGAGAGCACACCACATTGACAACACAAACCATAGCAGGACTCCAGGAAATGAATGCAAATAGAAAAATAAATACAAGTGAAGCATCTTGCTACTTTCATCAGTCAATAATCCAAAAATCCCAACCCCTTGATGATGCAAAGCATGATTAGATGTAACTATGAGAGGGATCCATCTGATCCAATTTGGTTTTTTAGTAGTATTTGAGCCGGACCAGTATTTGTGGTTTTGAGTCTTTTTGAATTTGTTCTTTTTAGAAGAAGTTTGAGTCCTCTCATTTTAGTTTAAGTTCTTTTTAGTTTTAATCATTGTATTTTTAGTAACGTGTTAACACATTGATTGTGAAAGGAGTTTGATTGTGAAAGGAGTTCCCTATATAAAGGTCTCAAGGTTTGTTTTATTATATATAGAGTGCATGAATGAATAAATTGTGTAAACTTAGTTTGCCATTTAAATCTTGTGCATGAAAGTTGTGAGTGTGCTTGATTTCCTGAACGTGAGATCCGAAAAATTGTCACATGCAGGGCATTGGAGTTGATGATTGTCGTGACTACATGATGCAATGTCCGAAATCCTATCAAATCCCTAGGTAATTTTCTCCTGATTTTCACCACCACAATCCTTCCTCTTATATCATGTATAAAACTAATACAAATGCAAAAACCAACTCTTTTATTATTCCAAAAAGCAAAAGAGACCTGTTATCTGAGTTTTGTTCATTATTATCCAAACAATCACTAACCAATAATCCAAACAATCACTAACCATCTGACGCGGACGCGCCGCATCCACAGGAGGCGGACCCGCGTGATGGGGGTAGCCCCTCGCACGATGCGATCGTGCAAGACGAGCCACCAGTTGGGTTGGTGACTTACTTCAGGAGGAGGAGACGTGGGGACACAACTTAACCCCTAGAGGGTCATTTTTGTCTTTCAAGATAGATCTGGACTTTTTCCCTTATTTTATATTCTAGGTCTAGCCGTCATTACTTTTTATGCTTAATTTTGTGAAGAACATTTAGGCGTCAACTTCGACGGTATTTAGGCTTTAGTCCGTGCATCTAAAGCTAAGAGAGATGGTCTCCTCTTTAAAGAGATCCATTATCTTATTATTCTTCGTTAAAATTCCAATAAAGTTTCCACCTTTTTCATATTTTCCACAAATATTAGCTGGTTTACTTGTTTGTGCGAGTAAATCGCATCAAATTGGTTTCAGAGCGTGAGATCTAATGGCGACAGGCACGAGATCGAAGACCGATTCCATGGATGAGAAGATTCAAATGTTGCGCGAGGAGATCAACAAAGAATTGGAGGCCATGAATGAAAAAATCAATGTAGGGTTCAAGGACGTCGCTCACACGCAAGAAGATATGCAAGGCGATTTACGAGCGATGAGGACAGAAATTGGTCAAATCGGCCAATTTTTTCAAACCCTAATAGCGAAAAAGAAAAAGAAGAATGGTAAGAAGACTCAAGAAGAGACCTTGGAGGAGATCTTTCACAATTCCGACCCGGATATTCAACAACAAAGGGCCCACGAAGCGAAGATGGCGGCGATGTTTACCGAATTTTCAGCCGGCGTCACAATCTCATCGGGATCAGCCGTGCAAGGGCCCGGAGCGATCGTGGAGGGGATGGCGACCCTCCAGGAGGGTCGGCCAGGGGCGACGAACCAGCTGGAGGGTTCGTCGGCCCCCAGCACAGTGGCGGGGCCGCGCAACACCATCTGGGGCCCCGCGCGGCCCTGCAGCAGCCGCAGGCAGGCCGCGCAGGGCCCGGCCTGCAGAACAGGGGACTGGGCCCCCCTGTTTGGCCCTTGGGGGCCCCTGCCGAGCCTGGTTGGGGTCAGAAGGCCCTCCACAGGGGCGACCAGTGACAGTGGACCCCAGGAGGCGTTTGCGGGCTTTCCAGGGCATGGACGAGGCCCGGGGGCACGTTGAAGGTCGAATTGGACAACCCCCTACACATGGAATTTACGGACATAATGGGTTGGGACCAGATGGCAGACCACAGTGGCCTGAGGAGGAATATATGTGGGAGTAAATTGACCCATCTTTGGGTCGCAGCAATGGGAGAGTTGGACGGGGGTATGTACCATAGGAGAGGAGGGCTGAAGGAGCGACGTATGGAGACGTCAATGCTGATCGGAGATTGAAGAAGCTCAAAATGATGGTGTTTAAGGGGACCGATCCGAATGATTGGATCTACAGAGCAGAGCGGTATTTCCCGGCGATGGGATTCATGGAGGAGGTCTTACATACCATTGGCATTTATTTTGAGGGAGAGGCGTTGGCAATGTATCGGTGGAGGATATCACGGAATCCTTTTTACTCGTGGGCAGAGCTGACGGCATACTTGATGGATCGATTTCAGGAGACACCGGGTGGAGATTTCTACGAGCAGCTCAGAGCACTTAGACATGAGGATACGGTGCGGGATTTCATTAGGAAGTTTGAGTTGCTTTCGGGCCGAGTACATGGCGTCACTGAGGAGATACTCATGGGGGGCTGAAGCCTTCCATACGGGCCGAGTTGAGGATGCAGAGCCCCAGGGGCTTGAAGGACCTGATTCGCCTCGCACAGAAGGCAGAAGAGAAGCATGTGGAGGAGAGGCGGAAACTGGGAGCCTGTAGGCCCCAAATCCCCGCCCAGCACAGAGGGCTCCTACAGGAGTACCAGAGGCCAGAGGAGAGGCTCGTCCAGCGACGTTGGGAAGGCGACTAACAGAGGCAAAGGTGTGGGAGAAGCAGGCGAAATGACTATGTTTTCGTTGTGATGAGCGGTTTACCCCCGGTCACCGATGTGTGAGTCGCCTAATGCAGATCACTATAGTGCCAGATGAGGAGGGGTATGTTGGCGATGAGGAGTATGAGGTAGAGGAGGTCGTGAAAGAGGAGAAGTCCCACCTGGATGTAACGGAGGTGTCCCTGAACTCCGAGGTAGGGTTCATCCCGAACCATACCATGGAGCTATCGGGGCGATTGGACGACACAACGGTGATGGTACTCATAGACAGTGGGGCCATCCACAACTTCATTTCTCGACAGTTGGTGGATCGTCATGGTTTGCAGCTGCGCACTTTGGAGAAGTTTACGGTCCTGTTAGTGACAGGGAGGATGGAGGAGCGCATTGGAATGTGCAAGGGGCTGTGATTGACCTTGCAGGGGTGCAGATCGTGGAAGATTTCTTGCCCCTTGAGTTGGGCAATGTCGATGTGATTTTAGACGTACAGTGGCTGAAGGGATTGGGCGAGGTGAAGGTGAATTGGAAGCACCTCAGGATGGAGTTCCAGGAGGGGGATCGCACGGTGGTCTTGACAGGTGACCCTAGCCTCTGTTTTTTCTTAGTGGCTTTCAAAGCCATATCACACGCCCTACAGAGGTCAGGAGAGGGATTCTTGGTGGAGTGCCGAGGTATGATGACAGAGGGTGAGGAGCCACAGGAGGAAACCCCAACCGAGGTGGAGCAGTTGTTAGAGCGGTATCAAGTCTTTCAGGATCCACAGGGTTTACCATCGGTACGGTGACATGAGCACGCGATAGTGTTGCGTGAGGAGGACGGCACCAGTGAATGTACGGCCATATCGTTATCCACACGTGCAAAAGGATGAGATCGAGCGGATGGTGCGAGAGATGATGCAGGCAGTGGAGATACAACCCAGTGTTAGCCAGTTTTCTAGCCCGGTGTTACTAGTTAAGAAGGACGGGAGCTGGCGTTTCTGCGTTGACTACCGAGCACTGAATAAGAAAACTATCCCCGACAAGTTTCCTATTCCAGTGATCGATGAGTTGTTGGATGAGCTTCACAGGACATCGGTCTTTTCGAAGATCGATCTGAGATCGGGGTACCATCAAATACTGATGAGGCTGGAGGATGTGCCGAAGACGTCGTTTCGCATACACAAGGGGTATTACGAGTTCTTGGTCATGCCTTTCGGCTTGACTAATGCTCTCTCGACCTTTCAGGTCTTGATGAACAAGGTGTTCCAGCCATTTTTGAGGAGATTGATCCTGGTGTTCTTTGACGATATACTCATCTACAGCAGGACTATGGAGGAGCACTTAGGGCACTTGGAGTTGGTTTTTCAAGAGTTGTTGGCGCATCAGTTGTATGCGAATCAGAAGAAGTGCAGGTTTGGGCAGAGGCAGATTGAGTTTATGTGGCATGTTGTTTTTGAGGCATGAGTGACGGCTGATAGATCGAAGATAGAGGCGATGTTGGACTGGCCACTGCCGACGACGCTGAGGGCATTACATGGGTTCCTTGGACTGACAGTGTACTATAGAAAGTTTGTGAAGGGGTATAGCACCATAGCATGGCCCTTTACCGAACAGCTAAATGACAGCTTCAAGTGGGGGGAGGAGGCGACCAAGGCCTTTGAGGCCTTGAAGGTAGCAATGGTGACGGCACCGGTCCTGTCTCTACCAGATTTCAGTGTATCATTTGTAGTAGAGACGGATGCGTCGGGTAATGGCTTGGGAGCGGTTTTGATGCAGGAGAGACGACCGATTGCGTACTTCAGTCAGGTGATGTCGTCTAGGGCACGACTGAAGTCAGTATATGAGAGAAAGATGGATATCCAGACATGGCATCCATATCTGTTGGGGAGAGACTATGTGGTTAGGACGGACCAGCGAAGTCTGAAGTACTTACTGGAACAGTGGTTGGTGACGGAGGAGGAGCATCAGCGATGGTTGTCCAAGTTAGTGGGATACCGTTTTGACATTGAGTACAGACCGGGGTTGGAGAATAAGGCGACGGATGCGTTGTCTCGCAGAGGGGAGGGGGCTAGTTTGAGGGCTCTTTCCTTACCTATGTGGATGGATTAGGAGCCGATGCTACAGGAGGTAGAGGCAGATCCAGAGTTGAGACAGATTCGGGAGGCGCTGCAGAGAGGAGGAGAATGACCGAAGGGATACTTATTGGAGGGACAACGGTTGTTGTACCGAGGGAGGTTGGTGTTGCCGAGGACGTCGACCTTCATACCGACACTGTTTCAGGAGTTCAATGGCACAGCGGTGGGGGGCCATTCAGGCGTGCCGCAAACGTACATGAGGATGGCCAGGGAGGTGTTTTGGCCGGGATGCGGAAAATGGTAGCTCGTTTGGTAACTGCTTGTGACGTTTACCAACGTCACAAATACATGACCATAGCACCGACGGGGTTGTTGCAGCCTTTAGCCTTGCCAGAGAGTGTTTGGGAGGAGGATACGATGAACTTCATAGATGGGCTGCCACGATCAGAGGGGTACACAATGATTTCCGTAGTGGTGAATAGGCTTAATAAGTATGCTCATTTCATTCCATTGAAGCATCCTTACACGGCCGTATCTGTGGCAGCCGCTTTCATTCGGGAGGTGGTTAGACTGCATGGGATACCTGGCGCTATAGTGTCTGACAGGGACAAGGTCTTCACGAGCGGGTTCTGGAAGGAGTTATTTCGAGTGCAGTGGACTGTACTCAAGAGGAGCACCGCCTACCACCTCCAGACGGACGGTCAGACGGAGGTGATGAATCTTAGCATAGAGACGTATATGCGATGTTTTGATTCGAAGACTCCGCGTCAGTGGTATATATGGTTGGCCTGGCAGACTACAGGTATAACACTGCATACCACTCCTTAGCAGGGACGACCTCATTCCGGATATTATATAGTCGTGACCCGCCGCAGTCGATTCGTTATGGACGCCGGGGGACGCCGGTGTCACAGGTGGAGGATTATATGGGGAGAGAGATGATATACTGGAAGAGTTGCGGAGGCATTTGACGAGGGCACAGCAAGTAATGAAGACGAAGGCCGACGTGCTTCGTCGAGACGTGCAGTTTCAGGAGGGAGACATGGTATACTTGTAGCTGCGACCCTACCGTCAGATATCACTAGCTCAGCGAAGGAATGAGAAGCTATCGACACGACATTATGGGCCCTATAAGATTGTGGCCAATATTGGTCATGTGGCATACAAACTGAGGTTACCCCCTACGTCGGCGATACACCCAGTCTTTCACGTGTCCCAGCTACGGAGGGTGATTGATGGTCATATGGTGTCGTCAGCGTTACCGTCCACACTTAATGATGACATGGAGGTGATGTTGGAACCGCTGGAGGTGAGAGCCGTGCGTCATGGCCCGGGTCGGTGGAGTAAGGTGTTGATACATTGGACTGGCTTACCTGACTGTGATGCTACTTGGGAGGCATTCGACGTTATGCAGGAGCAGTTTCCAGATTTCCACCTTGAGGACAAGGTGGCTCTTCTACAGGCGGGTATTGATGCGGACGCACCGCATCCACTGGAGGCGGACCCGCTTGATGGGGGTGGCCCCTCGCACGATGCGATCGTGCGGGACGAGCCACCGGTTGGGTTGGTGACTTACTTCAGGAGGAGACGTGGGAAAACGACTTGACTCCTGAGGGGCATTTTTTTCTTTCAACATCTGCACTTTTTCCCTTATTTTATATTCTAGGTCTAGCCGTCATTATTTTTTATGCTTAATTTTGTGAAGAACATTTAGGCGTCAACTTCGACGGTGTTTAGACTTTAGTCTGTGCATCTAAAGCTAGAAAAGCTGGTCTCCTCTTTAAAGAGATCCATTATCTTATTGTTCTTCGTTAAAATTCCAATAAAGTTTCCACCTTTTTCATATTTTCCACAAATATTCGCTGTTTTACTTGTTTGTGCGAGTAAATCGCATCACCATCATTAACAAACATTACTGCACAACAGAAAAAAGACAGCAAAACTTGAAGGCGAATGATATGAGAAAACGTTCTACAAAAACCCAAAACGTTCTAGGATAATATTGGGGCTACATCGAGATCAACATTAAGTCATTATCAAGGTGCCAAATTGATTATTGTGTGGATGGGAGACAGGGATCGATGGTGGGTTGCAGATGTTGAGCTACAATCCAGGACATCAAGTAACTAGTGAGCACCACGGTGATGAAAAATATGTGTATATCAAGAATATAAAAAGTGAAAAAATTGGCATAAACGTAGTATTCTAAATTAATTGTAATCTACTGCTAAATTCATAGAATCTAAATGTGAAAGTATTACAAGAAAGCATGTTCATGTCATGCAACCAAACAAACAATATAATAAAGGCTGACCCAAATTGCGCTATAGCTTATAATCAATAAAAATAAAGAATAGATAATGAAAGTAAATAAACAACTATAATTCTTTCACAATTCATGTGCAAAATACGATGTCAGAAACATGTCAAGCAAATGTAAAATATATGACGGGTCAAACCCAGCATGCCATGGACATTGACTGAAGAATTATACTATCTATATTTGCTTTCATGATGTAGCTTTGAATGCTCAAAAATTACATATCCGACATGTCAACCAACATGTAAGAGGCATTTAAAACTACGGTTTCTTATCACCTTTGCAGTAATTATGAATAAACTTACTAGGTATATGTAGACTAAGAGTCCGTGTATGATGGTTATAGTTAATGATGTATTAGCTAGAGAGACTAGACAGAGATGGAAAAGGTTCCCTACTAGAAGTGTAGAGAGCATAGCACTAGTACATGAGATATAAGAAATATTACAATAGAACAAAGGTTTCATTAAAATGATGGCAAAGAAATATGCAGAAGTAATTATTTTTCAACTTAGGATCAATCATTCATCATGATGGTGATATTAAGACGTCTTAAAATCAAAATAGGGTGGTTTAAATGAAGAAAATTAATCTAAACTAAAGTACTAGTAAATCCTATAGGACTGTAGAAAACATGTGAAGCTGAAGGGAAATATTGTATAGAGTGGTAATAAGACTAGTCATGATTTATGGTAAAACAGGACATGTACAGAAGAATTGAGTAGCCAAAATGCAAATGTTGAGATTGATATGTGGTAAATATACAAGATACAATTAAGGATAGATGTATAACACATTATTACCAGGAATGAGGATCACTTCCGTATGTGGAACGAAATCATGCACGTGAAACGCTATTTGTCCAAAACATTGGACGTCAATGATAGTCTTCGATGGATGCTTAGTATGAACGAAATATGTTTATTAAGAAAGAAATAATTTTTTAGAGATTGTTAAAGAGATCGTGTATCTCTAAGCACATATTTATGTGTATGTATATATGCATAATAGTTTGTAACTTTGTATTATAAAACTTAGCAAATGTGCATCTCAGCTAAGTAACATAATCTTTTATTTGGTTTAAAAAGTTATTAAAAATCAAGCACATTGATTTTATCATTCCAAGTTGCTAATGTACCACAATTTGGAACATGTGATCTGGATCGCAGATCGTGGGTAGTTTAACATTTTCGGATAACCCACTGTAACACATGGTGTGATCAATTGAGGAAAAAGAACAAGGACTTGTGATAGTTCAGTTACGCGAAGCTGAAAGCTGTAATGGCGCATTTAGGATTAGTAGCAATAAAAGAAGAGCGGCCAGCAAGAGGATAAAATTGAACAGTGATAAAGCCATTAAAAAGAAGATGTCATAAAGAAATCATTCAAGAGACTGAATGGAGTTTCAGTAAACCTCAAAAGCTTTCTAGTTATTATGGTAAAAACAAGCTACACAACAATTTTATGCATGTCCTGTAGTGAAAAAAGTAGAGACTCAGTAAGACAGGTTGTTAAGTGAGAGGACAAGCAAAACACAAGGCTGGATGGACAAGTGTGTCATGCCGGAGGAATGTGCATGACAAATTTTAGTAGGGTTTATTTTCCTTCATATCATAGAATGATAAAAAATGGGCTGGATGCATGAATATATGAAATGTAACTGATTAAGAGGAAAAAAGGTGTAATCTATATTTATCTACCTGCAACGATTGACATATCTATATGCAACCAAAGGCATTATTTATCATATATCATTGGTCACGATATGGGATTGGGGAACATGTTCAATGAGTCACTTCCAGGAGAGAACTGTTCCTGGTTAATACTACATAACCAAAAAATGCCCAAAGAAGTTGAATTAAAAAAATCCTAGAAGATGTGCATATGGCCAGCAACCTTTCATGGAGAAGAATGAGAAACTCTGAGACAAAAACAAAAATAACAAGACAAGAAATGAGGGCATGGTAAGCAGTTAAAGAAAGCTCCAAATAATACTTCGACCAATCTGAGATGGTTCATACATGAGTTACCAATACCACCAAATGTGGCAGTTAAGAGAAATAGGATCTCAGAGAGAGAGAGAGAGAGAGAGAGAGAATTAGGGTTTGAGCTACGATTTGGGTAATAACGAAGGATCTCTTAGCTCCAATTAACAAAGAAGATGGCATCAAATCTTAGTAGACTTGAAATAAAAAACATTAATTTTACTGCCCCAAAAAAATTTGGATAAGAGCTCTGATAATCGTTGATTGCTTGTTTCAAACATTTATTGAAACAAAGTCCATGAAACTGCGGATAATTAAATGATGTCATAGAATACAGATGTAATTTGAGCGGACGATTAGAATGTAGAAGGCAACACGGTAAAGATTACACAGGATTTAAAAACAAGAAATTAAATCATTTGTTGTAAACCACAGCTTTTCTTGCTGTAAGATCTACTGTAGTGCACATTAGATATAGAATCCAGGAGCTTCTTGCAAACTTCTATAATTCTATGTGGGACGTATTACCATGCAACAATAGAATCAAGATGTGAGAAACCAAGGAGACTAGTACGTTGGGGCCAGGTACAAAGCTACAGTTTTTTTCTTAGCCTGCAGCTAAAACCTTCCTCAGCATAAATCATCTGACAGAGAAGACTCAATTGGCCAATTATTCCCATGAGGTCAGTCATACACCACCAGCATCCTCAATTATTCCCCTCAAATTCCATCGAGTTTCAAAAAACTCAGTTCCTACAGCCAATGTGACAGCATCTGACTGACTTCCAGTCGTTGACTCTTGTTACAGTTCAAATGGAAGATTAAAACACAAAAAAAGTTCTTCAGAAAAGTAATACAGTAGAACTGTCACATGGAAGAAATGGTGAACATTTGAGAAAGGATATTAAGCCACACTAAATAACTTCATTATACTAATCAAAATGATAACAGCAACCTGGGAAAGAACATGAACCAGATGAACCCTGTAAAATAGCATTTAGGAAACAAACCTTTGGCCTTTCCACCCTTCACCGGAATATGCATCAAGGAAGTTCTGCTCATAGTTCATCCGTGTCAACAAGTACCTTACTCTTTTCCTGATCACAGAAAACTCATCATTTGAAGCTTTCTTTACTTTTCCTCTTTTTTTCCTTTGTTTTGTTGCTGGATTGACCGGGGTATTAACCGGTTCAGGCTGTGTCTTACATTTCTCTTTTGACATGGATCGAAGAACTCTACCAGTGCCTAATGAAGACCTTAAGGGATATCTGCTGCTTTTCAACCCGGAGACAACTTTTTTTCGCTTGGATGCTGATTTAGTGGCACTCTTCGTGACCTCGTTGTTCTTACCAATGATACTAGAAGTTGGCAAGAAATTCACCTCATGGTCAGGCTGTATAGTTACATTTTCACACCCAATGTTTTCTGGACCATTAGACCTGACTTCTGTAGATCCATTTTCTTTATTTTCAGAAGTGAGCTTCTGATTCTGTTGCCTCATACTCTGTCTTAAACTGCGTCTTCGCTCATTGCTGTTAGAAATAGAGGAAGCCATGTCCATCTTCTCTATGAAAGCGTTCGAATTCCACCAATCAATTATATGCCTGGCAACTTATAGTAGTTTTAGACGTGGATCAAAGAACATGTTTTAATTTACATTCAATTCCACCTGCAACATCATATTGAACCAAGAAGCATTAGTGCCTCCATAAATGAATACCATTGTGACAACTACAATGATTAAAACATCACCAGATCCATCAAAGAAATGCATGTCAAAACAGACAAGACAGCGTGCAAATTGCAACATTCAATTAGGATATGTACGTGTCCTCTAATCAGGAAAGGAGATGCATAATTTGATAAATGTAAATGGTGTATGCATGCTGAACATATTGAAGGCACAAGTTAGATTACATTTATGTTCCTTACAAGACGACAACCGTCTACGTTCTAACAATTACCAGACAGGGAAGCAAAAGAGATAATCAAATCTTGATTCTAGTGTGAAGTTAATAACTTCCCTAAACTGGATAAAGCATAGGCACTTGTAACCTTGTGTTGAATCTGACTGTCTTTGGAAGAAAATTGACAAAATATTGTTGCTGTAACTGCATTAGCAACTATTTTGAACAGCTGAAAGATTTTTAGAAGTATGCAACAAACTATAACACCACATGGTCCACACATCATCCTTGATTTACCTAGGAGGACCAACGGTCCCATAACCAAATAATAGTTTACAACCCAGAGGCACCCACTTATTCTATGTCCTACATCCTCACAAGGATCAAGTTATGTTTATGCATCGATTTAAGAGATCATATCATATAAAAACTAAAATTGCAGCTACAGAACACTGACATAATGTGCAGATAACTTGTTGGACTTCTTAAAATAAGAAAAATACATGGGTGTACAAGTTTTGAATTTGGGGTGTTAAGTTCAAAAAGTAAATGGCAATTGTTGTGTGTGGGTGCTATAGATCAAGAAGAAAATAAATGAAAAAAAACTAGATGAAAATGGAATCATCTATCATCGGCACATACACACACACGCACACAAATCACAAAGGATATTATATATCATCGAGTTTGCAGCAACAAACACAAGCATGTTACAAGTCACCATTCAGACACATGGATTCGACAACCTTGAAAAAATTAGTATACAACACAGCATAGGACACATTGATATTTACCTTATTTAATATATTGTATTTTTCATAGATTACTATATATTAAATAGATCCTGACACAAACGAACCAAAAATATAATAAACTACTTTACAAGTAAATCATCCTAATTTATAAGAAAATATTGGTGGTAGCATATAAAAGTACAGAACTACTATTACGAAAGGTGACTTTCTTGGATCCCAGAATATATGCATTCTAAATGCTTGAAAGAATAGAACCAAAAACTTCAGAATCAAAAAACTATTATAATCACTTCCAACATAATCAACAATGATAGGAAACACAACAGCGCGATCGCAAAATTAAAAATTAAAAGGGAGGACAAATCTGTAATAAAATATAATTTGAATTATGCATGCATGTAAATGTTGATCATTTCTAGTACTAATTGAAAAAACACCCTAAATGGGTGTGAATAGGGTGTATGGCACAAATTCAAAAATTACAGAATCAATCAGAGTGCACACAATCACAGATTTTAACGGAGCTAGCTCCCCTGCCTACTCTCCGACCTCAACCTAGAGGTTTTGAAAACCTCAAAAAGAACATGATTACACTTACTGGTGGTGACCAAATCGTTACAACCCCTGATCACTCTTACAGGTGGTGATCCAATCGTTACAACCTTATCACGCTTACTGATGGTGATCGAACTGTTACACTATCCCATTCAGAGAATTAAGCTCAACGATAACTTCTGGATGAAATTATTCAATAATACAATCTCACACCAAAGTATAATTCTAACTAATCTAAAACTGAATTAATAAATCAGAGAGATATCATCGTAGCGTAGGTTGCGAGATCGTGATTATGTCGACACAAACAGTTCGTCAATTGGATTTATGGATCAAAAGATATAGCACTTTGAAGTTCGTTGCTCAAATCAATCTCCAGCTGTCTACAGCTTGCGTGAAGCAATCAATTCTAGCTCGTCGAAATCACGAGCCAGACCCGTGAAAATCCTGCTTCCGCTCGATCAGAATCAGGGCTAGTCTCTGTGCGTGACTTGGCTGCTGTGCGTAAAGAAGTCAGGCTGCTGCTGTTGCAGGCCGTGAGTTGTGGTGCGGGGCTTTTGTTGAGCGCGGCCGTGGGGTTCCCTTGCTTGTGCCCAGCCGTGACTTTCTGCAGCTCAAGCAATCAGCTTGCTTGCATGTCTTGGGGCTTGGTCTTTTGCTGGGCACGGCTAGGGCTTCTTCTTGGTTGCGTCCAAGTAGATGGCAGTCGTGGCTTCTTGCGTGATTTGTGCTATTGGATGCTCGATGATTGCTCGAAGATAAAGCACTTGAATATGCTTGCAAATCACAGCCTTGAACTTGTGCATTGCTTAGCTTAATCTCTTGGCAGTGGCTTGGTTTCTCTTAAGCTTTGCTTGCGATAAGGGAAGATGATGACTAGTTTTGGCTCTCCTGTTGCCGTGACTTGCTTGGACAATGGATGCGTGAGCTATTGCTTGAAGATGATGCTTGTTCTTGCGGCAAGGGAAGATAGCCTGGATGTTTGAAGGCTTGGCCCATTGGATGCGTGAGCTCTTTGGTTTTGTAGCTCCCCTTGGTATTGGACTTGATACTTGGAGAACTTGCGGGAAGGGGAGATACTTGAAGGCGTTTGCTTGCTTGCTTCAAGATGATAGCTAGGCTTTAGTTCCCTTGAAGCTTGGAGATGTAGATGAAGATGTGGCTAAGCTTGGTGTGTGATTTGCCTGGTAGGCATGGATGCTTGATCAATGAAGATGTAGATAATTGCTTGTGAAGATTATGCTTGGGCCTGGCTTTGATGCGTAAGATGTTTAGCTTGGATCCTAGCTTGATTTTGATGCTCCGTGTATCTTCAATGGATGTGTGAGTTAGCTTGATGCTAGGAGCTTTACTTTTGAACCGGTTGCTTGATGGAGAGGCCTCTGTGTAGCTTTGGATGCTTGCGGCTAGAAGTCTTGGCTTAATGATGCTTGCATTGAAGAGAACGGGCCGACCAATAATGTAGATGGTGTCCGCTACAAGGTGAAGTCTATCAATTGATCTTTGGCCTTGAACTTTGGATGCTTGGAGGGGACAATGGCTAGGTCTATGTAGAGTTGGGGCCGGCCATAGATGAAGGCTTGGTGAAAGGTAGGGCCGGCTAGGGTTTGGGATTTAGCTTGCAGAAATATTTCTCTTCTTGTAGGTTTTAGGACTTGTGCATGAGGGGTTTAAATAGGAGAGGATCCAAGTACTAGTAGCTCTAGACTTCCTTGTGTTTGATATGCACAATAACTCTAGTATCCAACTAGACTTGTTTGTGCACGAGAATTCTTTAAATCCCACTTGCACTAGGACTCTAGTAGTCACCCCAATATGCAATCCTTCATAAACTATACCTCCATTAGTTGACTTTCTAAATAAATTTGACCAAGTCTTTGCACAAATTATCTTCTCTCTTTCTCTAACTTTGTAGAAGACGTTTGACGAATGTAGAATTACCAAATTGCACATTCATCTTCTACTTGATTTTTGGTCATGATTTTAAAGATATAATTCATATAGAATTATCATGATGTGTTTTGGTCATGAACAATAATCTTTGAGCATCATTGGGACAAGTTGAATGATGTAGAAATTACGAAATTGCTCTTTGGTCAATGTAGCCTTGATTTGATCTAAAAGTCACTCAACAAACATACTAGTAACATGTGACTTATTTGTAATCGTCAAAATTAAAAGTGTAACCTAGTTAGTGGGATAACTAGGCCAACACTAATGTGGCAAAAGGAAGACATGAAGATACGGATATAAAGAGAGGATCATTAACTAAACTTTGGGATTTGGGATTGGGTCAGAACATGACAAACCAAATACAAATCTAAACGATAACAGCTTTTTAAGTGTTTGATAGACCCTTTCGGGTCTAAATCTGCCGCAACCATGGGCCCAAGCCCATGGCTAGCCGCCGGCCTCACCTTGTTATGCACGCGCGCCTCTCTAGCCTAGAAAACCTAGTTTCTTTTATAAATAGGGGGTAGCCACCTTTGTTAGGGTATGCTTAATGATTGTGATTTCTCTTGAGAGTCCTTAGGGTAGATTTAGATTAAACGGGTGCGAAGATTTAGATTAAACTAGTGCGGACGTCCTCTTCGACGTCTTGGGAGGAGAATACCCCTCTTTGGTATTCAATTATCTAGTTCTTGCTACTAAATTCTCAATAAAAATCGTGCTTTTTGTTAGTTCCTATCAATTTGGTATCAGAGCGTGACGATCCATGACGGCCGCGACGAGATCGAAGGACAAATTTGAGGCGTTGGAGGAAAAGTTCATTGGGGAGATTGAAGGGGTAAAGAAATCGGTGGAATTAGTGGTGGAATCCGTCGAGCAATTGAAGGCAAGTCAAGCGAAGAACGACGAGCAATTTGCAAAGATCCTCTCCCTCTTGACGGCGAAATCCCAAGGCGAAGGAAACCCTAATTCGTCACCAAAGGCGGCAACTTTGAAGAAGGAAAAGGAAAAGGACGAGATTTTTACCCAAAATCAACCCTATTTCGTGGAAGAATTGGACGAGGAAGAATAGGAGGGCTCATGGAAGGTTGATTATCGCGAGGAGGTGCGGCGAAAAACGGTGGAGTTTCAAAAGGGGGTGACGGCCCCTAGCCGCCCTTTCCGGACGACGCACGCAAGCGAGGAGGGGCGGCCGACCCCCCCAAAACACTTTTGGGGTCCGGCCGCCGCGAGACTGTGGCGGTGAACCCAGTCCCGCCTACTGTGGGGCTCGGCAGGGCTGGCCAGGCCCTACCGGTCCCCACCTAGGTCTGGCGACCCTGCCGGACCTGGAGGGCCGGCAGGGCCCGCCAGCCCTCCAGGAAGGACGGCAGGGTCTGCCGGTCCTGCCAGAAGGCCGACAAGGCCTACCAGCCTTCCGGCAGGCCTGGAAGGCCCCGTCGGAGCAGCGCAGAGGTGGGGAGCCCCCCGGCAGCCGCCAAGGAGGGTTGACGCGCGCGGACAGCCCCCGGGAGGGTTTTTTGAGCCCTCTGGGCAGCGGACAGCAGGGGAGGACGCTCGCGGACAGCTTTTGGGAGGGTTTTTCGACCCTTCGGGACGGCGGCCGGCAACGGAGGACCCGTTTTATGGAGACGGACGCGGAAGAGACCATTATTATGACGGCAGGGATGGCGACGAGGCAGAATTCGGCGATGATGCAATGTGGGATGACTTCGATGGCCGGCGTGGATATTACCGAGGAGACTATGGGGGTCACGGAGGAGTGCCACCTAAACAGTACGAGACCCAGGATGAGAGGAGACAACACTACCGTCCGCACCACCGAGCGGAGGAGAGGCCCGAGCAGGGACACTTTGGAGGGGACTGCACGGTGCGAAAGCTGAAGATGCCGCTATTTTCGGGGGAGGATCCACATGGCTAGTTGTTCACAGCAGAGAGATATTTCGTGGCGCACCACATGACCGAGGCACCGAAGCTGGAGGCGGCAGCCATTTGCATGGAGGGGAGAGCCTTGGGATGGTTCCAGTGGAAGGAGAGGAGGCAGCAGATCCGGGGCTGGGAGGAGCTGAAGGACCTCGTGCTGAAGAAGTTTAGAGATCCCTGCCTGGGAAACCTTCACGAGCAGTTGTATGCCCTCAGACAGGAGGGACCTGTGCGGGATTACATTGAGAGGTACGAGACTTTGACGGGGAGAGTACATGGCGTGTCGGACGTGTCTCTGGAGGGCACCTTCCTTAAGGGACTGAGACCCAGTATTCGAGCTGCAGTGAGGCCCGACAAGCCTCAGGGCCTTTCTGAGGTCATCGAGATGGCGCAGATGGTAGAGGGCTCCCGGACTGAGGATAGGAGAGGCGGGAGCAGTGACATTGGGCAGATACAGCGGGGCAACTCAACTGGAGCCGGAGGAGCGGGGGTCACTACTGAGGCAGATCAGATGGGGCTTGAGAAGACGGGGGAACAGAACAACCCACCACCGGCTGGGGGCCAATTCCGAAGGATGTCTGATGTGGAGATGAGAGAGAAGAGGCAAAAGGGCTTTGTTTCAGATGCGACGAGCGCTTCACTCCAGGACACCGTTGTGCGAGTCGTAAGCTGCAAGTGTTGATAGCGGAGGTCGACGAGGATGATGACGTGGAGGACGAAGGGATCGGAGGAAAAGACGGCTCCCACTCGAAGTAGCGTCGTCGGTACTTTCATGCACCACCTTGAGGACAAGGTGGCTCTTTGGGGGGAGTATTGATAGACCCTTTCGGGTCTAAATCTGTCGCAACCATGGGCCCATGCCCATGGCTAGCCGCCGGCCCCACCTTGTTATGGGCGCGCGCCTCTCTAGCCTAGGAAAACCTAGTTTCTTTTATAAATAGGGGGTAGCCGCCTTTGTTAGGGTATGCTTAATGATTGAGATTTCTCTTGAGCGTCCTTAGGGTAGATTTAGATTAAACGAGTGCGGACGTCCTCTTCGACGTCTTGGGATGAGAATACCCCTCTTTGGTATTCAATTATCTAGTTCTTGCTACTAAATTCTCAATAAAAATCGTGCCTTTTGTTAGTTCCTATCAGTGTTCTATTTGATTTTGGGTTGGAATTGGGACATAAACCCAATTAAAGTCCAAACATAATAACTTAAGTGACGCAGGATGAAAGCGGAAAGGGGCGTGGTGGGAATTTGGAGAAGAAATAGATTAAGGATTTGATAAATTTTCAGATTTCACACCTCAGAAATCTTTCTATCACCGACTCACATGCCTCAGATGTGGAAATTCTTTGAAACTCTCGTCCAGGCAATCAAGCCCACTCTCGCAAACCAATGCAAAAGATTTAAATTTATGGAGAAACTAAAAATTTACACCAGAAACTAATCTTCACTGAATTCTTCGTTTAAAAAACTAAGGAGTTTGTGGCCTTTATATAGGCTTACAACTAAACTCTCTAAACTAATAAGAACTAGAAATTCTAGATCAACTAAAACATTCAAATAACAAAAAAGACTCAAATAATTTAAAAAACTAAGGAGTTTGGGGCCTTTATATAGGCTTACAATAACAAAAGACTCAAACTAATTGGAATTCTCCTAAAGCTCAAACTCGATCAAATAAAATAAATAAAAGACTTCTTCTCGAATTAAACTCCTCTCGAACTCGATCTCTATCATTCTCGCCGGCTTAAGAACCGCACCACCTGATGAATGTCAATAGGAATAACACAGCCGAGCAGAAATCAGTAGTAGTCCCTTATGACGGGAGAAGATGCGTCTATGAACATTGAAGTATAATATGATGTAAATTTATAGACGAACATCTTCTGTGAAATTCTTCCAAATAGCAAAAGAGATGAAATCATGTAAAGCGTGCTTGTTTGTAGGATGTGAAGAATCAGGGATGACAAATTCAACATAATCAATCTCATAAACCTTTTATGAAATACTCAACTCGATCACACTAGCTTTGTCACTCAGTAAAGCTCTCTGAGAACCTGTATGATGCATGCAAAGCTCCTTTGTTGGTTCTAATATGAACTTCTCTAGACTAACATAAATCTTCTTGACATCCATAACTGCAAATTCCTGTAAATTTGTATTTGATTCTGCAGTAGACTTGTGATTGTCATCGTTAATTGCAAGAGTTTCATCAATCTCGAGATGCAAAGCACTCAAATCATATGCAAAATGCTCATGAAATACACTAGGAACCAAGTCATAACCTATATCTAAGGAAATGAGATTCACTTGTGGAGGTATTGGTTCTTCAACCTTAGTCTTTTTTATTTCTTTAGCGATATTAGTTTCAGATTTAGTCATATTATCACTTGTCCGCTTAAATTGCTTCATGTCTTTAAAAGTAGGCTTCTTATCTATGAGGCCTTCCGTGAATTCCAAATTTAAGGCTAAGTTATATGCTTGTTGCATATTATCTACATTGTATGGAAGCATCTCGCGCCTAATGTCTGCTTTCAATCCAGAACAAAACCTAGAAAGAGTATATAGATGATCTTTTTGTATTTCACTCCCAACAAATTGGTCGTTGAACGTTGTCATGTAGTCTTCGACAGTCATACTTCCTTGACGTAAGTCGACGTAAGTCGTTCAATTTTTCTATTAGGCGTTTTTATAAATGGGTGGTAGGTCGTTTTTATAAATATGTGGTAAATATTTTTCTATAAATTTCGTGTCAAATTTCTGTTCTTTAGTCCATTTATTTTCTATGGCTTCTAAGCGCTCTTCTATATGATTTATGTCGTTTTTTAGTTCTAGGTACATCAAATGAAATTTATTTTCTAGCCTTTGGATTGCATTATCATTCATGTCTTTTCATAATGTTCAAATATATATGTTCAAATATATATATGATAAAATGTAATCCTAAATGTGTTAATGCGGCACACAAATCGAGACCAGAAAATGAGTAATACTAACTATATCGACTTAATCTGAGCAAAATCAAATCAAGAAATTTTTTGGAAATTAATAAATGATATGATGCCATTAGAGTTTACCAAGAATACAAATCAGCTTTGTAATATAGTGCAAGGCCTCTAGAACTTATATATCTTGAATCTAGACGATCAGAGTCGAAAATTTCCCGCGAAAAGCTCGAGAAATTACCAAAATATGCCGAAAATATGGTTGAAATACGACTGAAAATACATTCGAAAATCATTAAAAAATGTCAGGCCGTACTGTTGATCTGTGGCTCAGCCAGCGCAATCAGCGGCCCGATCAATGGTCAACGGCTTGGAGTCAGCTCGGCTGGGCTCAAAGCTTCGGCTCCGCCTCGGGATCGGCTCGATTCGGCCAATACTGTAGTGGCACCTGTTTTCACCATTCCAGGATGTTTTCCGGCGATTTTGATGTCGTTTCGCCACTGAAGCTGTTGTCGTAGTATCGCCTTGAGAAGGGGAAGATTATGGGAGGTCTACGGCCCCAATCGACGCTGGCAGTCGTGTCGGCGAATGCCAACGATTGACGCGACGACGGGTCTGACGATTTTATGCACCCACGATGAGGTTGCACGTACCGACGGGATCGGCAAGAGCAGAAGGGATTTGTGGCAAGGAGTGGTTCGACGATGCTGTTTGGGACGATGGTGACTTTTGAAAAGACTATAGACGTCGGTGCAACGATTCTTCATCGACGACGGAAGCTATGTTGGCTACAAAGGGTGTCGGTAAGGACGATAGGGATTAGTAGGAGCAACTGCATCGGTCGTAGAGGAGGAGTCAGCCACCGACTTGGGTTTTTAGTTAAAGTTAAGGTTTGACTGGCAGAGGAGGTTGCCATCGGGAATGGGTTTTCGGGTTTGGGAAATTGTGGCATTTTTTGTTCTTCTTTCTCTGTCTATTTTTATGTTTTTTCTTTTCGAAAATTTCTTCTTTTTTCTCTGTTTTTTCTTTTCAAAACATTTTTCTTTTTAAATTTTTCTTTTGAATTTTTTTCTCTTTTTTGTGTTTTTTTGAAACTTTATCCTTTCTTTAAATCTCTAACTAAAAAGAATTTTTTAAGAAAGAGAGAAGAACATGCAGGAAAACAAATCAGGTTTGCTCTGATACCAATTTGATGCAACCAATTGACGAAAGTGGGAAGGGATGTGTGCATTTGAGGAAGAAGTAGATTAGAGATTTGATAAATTTTCAGACCTCGCACCCTGAAAATCTTTTGATCACTAACTCGCATGCCTCGCATGTGAAGATTTTTTCGACGGCAATCAAGTCCACTCTCGTACATCAATGCAAAAGATTTACTCTGTGGAGAAACTAAAAGTTTACACCAGAAACCAATTTTCATTAAATTCTTCATTTAAAAAACTAAAAAGCGTGTGGCCTTTATATAGACTTACAACTTGACTCTCTGGAACTGATTAGGACAAAAAATTATAGATCAACTAAAACACTCAAATAACAAAAAAGACTCAGATAACTAAAACTCTTAAAATAACAAAAGACTCAAGCTAATAGGAATTCTCAAAAAGCGCAAACTCGATCAAATAAAATAAATAAAAGATTTCTTCTTGAATTGAACTCCTCGATCTCGATCTCTATCATTAAGTTTTGAGTTTACGCCCATTTTGGTCCAATCACAATAAGCTTTCTTTTTCCCTTTCTCCTTTCATCTAAATTAGGGATTTGATAAAAGATATAAATAAAATAACTATCGTCGTGTCATTTCCTATCCATGTAGTCCCCATGTGCTCCAAGCTTTGTCATCAAACACAATTGGACACAAATCTCATGTCTAAGACGAATAAATGGATTCGTGTCCAGGATGACAGCGGCAACGTTGCTGCCATCTTCATGCATCCTATTCTATCCTATTCTATCAGTATTTTTATTTTGTGAACAGGTCAAAGACTGGGGAAGGCTCTACTCGTAACCGTCCTTAATCCCATATCCTCAACAGCACTACTCAATTTTGTTTTGCAAACCGGATGAAAAACATGAGCGTGCTCGCGCGACCTTACTGCAAAATTTTAACCTGACCACTTGCCCACTACAAAAATGCTTTTACCTCTGTTTAAATTGCACTCATTATATATCAGACTTGATTGCTCATTTTGTTGAAAATGAATGCAACTTGGTACCAATATCCAATTTTCATCCTCAAATGTCCACCAAATGCCATAAATCATTTCGCGCCGATTACTTTTTTCCTTTCTCGTTATTTGCACAAAATTATTTGATGAGGAAATCCACCTAAAACCATTAAATTGACAATCATAAATTTGATAACCCATTAGTGAAAAATAATCAAACCACTTCCCACACTGATTTTGTAATCAACTGAACTATTCCACCAGATATAACCTCTGAAACATCTCATCACATTGTAAAACATGTTATATTTGAAGAATGAATATTTACTTGAAACTAGAATCATCATGTGTGTGTGTGTGTTTAGGCAGGGATTTTATGGTCGTTAGGTCTCAGATTTAGCTGAATTGGAACAGGCAGAATCTGACCCGCTTAAAAGCTAGAACTAGTCTCAATTAGCAAAACTCAGACATAAATCCTCTAGAAAACAGAAAAAGAAGCAAGAATGATGAGAAAGGGGCTACTAAGGCATCTAGCATCTCATCTTCCTAAGCAAATAGCATATAATCACAACCTTCAAGTTCTAGTCACTTCTAAGTAAACAAAACTAGAGAAGTCGTATAGGAAACATCATGAGGAACAAAGCATAGTAATTACTCCCAAGATTGCAGCACTAACATAATAATTATATTAATCTCAAGACCAACAATGCATGCAGATCACAGGCTGTAAGCCATTGGACCCCATTAACGTGGCAACAGGTTGGTTTGGATCTGGTACGTGGTACCTTTTGTGCCGATATCCAATCCCAATAAACTTCAAAAGCCTCTATAACAAATCACATCCAATAAGCATTAAAACATATCCAAACCATATACATTTAATTTGTATCTGCTTATTCGGTTATGTTTCATATGCTTATATGCTTGTCAGATACTTTTAGGTTTTTTAATACAACAACTAATAAAAAACAATATTAGTTACCATTTGCACAAATAATCAAATAAATATGGAAAATGACACTAACTACAGCATGCAATACCGAAGAACATACTAATCATCACTACTTCATTTTTATCGATGATGATAAATGAGGTGTAAATTCCTTTACACTTGAAAAAAGGATCATGAGCATTCACCTTCACCACTACAGAAGGCATGATCTCGATATTAATCGCCTTTCAAACCACCCAGAAATACCATTCACGTTTAAAATTTAAAATTTCTTAATAAGTTCCCAATAAAATGAACTAGTGAAATTCAATTAGAGAGAGATTACCACAATAGATGTATTGCGGTACAATAATGGATGCAACGCAAGTAAGGGAATCAAATCAATGAAATGATATACAAAATGAAATGATATACAAAATGAAATGATAGACAAAATAGCGAACTGATACTATTTGGGTTAATCGTAACAAAAAGCTCAATTTTTAGTGGAAAGAAAGAAAAGAAATGTAAAGTGGACAATGAAATTGAAATTAAGATACATTTTTAGTGGAAAGAAAGAAAAGAAATGTAAAGTGGACAATGAAAATTGATATTAAGATAGACGACCCCTTCTGGAGTGGATCTCTCCCTAACTTGAATTGATGGATCAAGCCTAATCCCCCAAATCCCTAACAAGAAAATACTCTCAGATGATCGGTCTTCGATAAAATAAACTAGGGCCGGCTCGTAGGCTTTTAACCACTCCTAATCATGAAATTAAGTAAAAGACTAATTAGCCCTCTAATGGCTAAACACACAACTCGACTAATGAGCGAAAACCATCTAACTGCTAAACACACAACTCGCTAATGAGCAAAAGGATAAGTCACCCCCTTGGGTGCGCGCCGCTCCGTCTGGTGTAGACCCGGATCACATCATTACTCCCCCCAAAAATGAACCTTGTCCTCAAGGTTGCAATCTGATGATGGTGTCCATATTCTCTAATCTAAGTGTGAGTGCGGCTCTGCCTAGTCCCCTCTTCCGTCAAGCATCACCACAAGATCCTCCTCTGCTGCCACCTCCAGCTGCATGGCCATCCCTGTGCAGCGGTGCCCTGGTGTGAACCTCTCATCACACTTGAAGCAAAGTCCATTGGGCATCCGCTCCCTCATCTCGGCCTCTGTCATGCGGCGAGTCTGTCCTTCCGATCGTGTCTCCGTCGCATCCTCCCTTACCGTCGCTGGTGCCCCCACAGTGGTCTGGGTTGTCTCAGTAGGTGCTGGACTGCGGTATGTCGATCCGTCACCGTCCCCCCTAGACTCTCTCTTCAGTCAACCTGTCCTCCACTCTCCTGGCCACTCGCATCATGGCAGTCAACCCATGAGGGTCCTGCACTCTCAGCTCAGCTCTCACGACCGGCTTCAGACCCTTCAGAAAATTCCCCTCCATCGATTTCGCAGACACCATTCACTCGGGTCGCGAGTGTCTCGAACTTCGTGAAATAGTCCCGCACGGTCCCATCCTACCTCAACTTGTACAACTGCTCAAACAGCCCTCCTGCGTGGGTCTCCTGAAATCTCTCCATGATGCACTCTGTCAGCTCCCTCCACGTCTGTATCGGCCTCTGCTTCTGGGTCCACATGTACCACCCAATAGCCTCACCCTCGAAGCTCAATGCTACTGCCCTCAGTCTCTCCGCCTCAGTGAAGCCCGCGACATCAAAATACCTCTCTATATGGTAAATCCACCCATCGGGGTCCTTCCCATCGAAAAGTGGCGCCTTCAACTTCCTCATCTCTGGGTTGGTGTCACCTCGTGGTGGCCCTTTCCTTTTAACCGCCTGCCGCCTCTGTTAAGGGTGATCCTCAGTCCTCCATTGTCCCTCATCTCCACTGGCCCTCTCATTGGCGAGTGCACCTACATCGTCCCACTCGTCAACCTGCTCTCGTCGAAGTCCTCCACGCAGCCACCCTTCTTCGACACCCCCAAAAGGAGGCGGATCTCCTCCCGTGGGCCCCCGATATGGCTTCTACCCATAGTCGCCCCCCAAAATGAGGGGAAAGTCCTCATGCGGGCCCCAAATGGGCCCGCCTGTCCTCGCCGCCCCCCACGGGGCCTGCCCGCCTCCCGTGGGCCCAAAGTGGGCATGCCATCCTCCTCCGCCCCCCACAGAGGACAGATCATCACCTGCGGGCCCCAGGTGGGCCCGCCCGCCATTGCCGCCCCCGCCAGGGGCGAAAATCCCCCCGCGCGCCCAGGATGGCGGCGCCACCCTCCGCCACCCCATGGGGGCAGAATTGCTCCAGCGGCCCTGTGAGGGGGTCGTGCTGTTCGTCGCCCCCAACTAGGGGCGGTTGCCCTCCGGCGGCCCCAAGACTAGGCTGCCCGCCTTTGCCGCCCCCAGTTGGGGGTGGCCGACCACCGGCGGCCCCCTGGTGGGGCCACCGCCCGGTCGCTATCCCGCGTCGCCCTCCACGTGGGGAACCCCCCTCCTTCAAACCCTAGGGTTTGCCCTTCGTCGTCGCCATTGCCCGGGGTTGTTTGCGAGATCAAATCTGAAAACCCAGATGGCTTCGGATCCAGATCTCGCTGAAAAAATTGTTGCTAAATCATCTTCGCTACCTCGGCAAAGCCATCCTTCATGTTCTCCTTCATCTCACGCGAGTGTTGCTCCGAGATCCGTTTCATGTTTACTTCCATGGTTGCGTTCACATCCGCCTTGATCTCGTCCTTCATATCCATCATCTCCTTCCTCAGCCTCAAGATCTCTGCATCAAGTCGCTCCTCCAGAGTTTTCGTCGCAGCCGCTCGTGTGTTCGTCATAGAATCGATTGCTCTGATACCAAATTGATACGATTTGGTTTAATCGGAACAAAAAGCTCAAATTTTTAATGGAAAGAAAGAAAAGAAATTTAAAGTGGACCATGAAAATTGATATTAAGATAGACGATCCCTTCTGGAGTGGATCTCTCCCTAACTTGAATTGATGGATCAAAGCCTAATTCCTTAAATCCCTAACAAGAAAATATTCTCAGATGATCATTCTTCGATAAAATAAACTAGGGCCGGCTCGTAGGCTTTTAACCCCTCCTAATCATGAAAATAAGTAAAAGACTAATTAGCCCTCTAAACACACAACTCGACTAATGAGCGAAAACCCTCTAACTGCTAAACACACAACTCGCTAATGAGCAAAAGGATAAGTCACCCCCTTGGGTGCACGCCGCTCCGCCTGGTGTAGACCTGGATCACATCACGAACCTAAAAATTATCAGAGCACTACCATCTTCTCATACGGCTGATTATGTGAGTCGGGACTCCACAAGATGCTAGAACTTCAGGTTTAAAAATAAGTAAATCCATGTCCAACCCTGTGATATGATTCACGCAAATCTGAAATTAAATTGATAAAAATAGGAATAAAAAGGATTACTTGGCTACAATTATATGGGCAACTCCCAAGACGCCAAAAGAGAGGACGTCCGCACTCTTCCTAAAAATTCTCCCACACAATATCAAAATTAAGCCTAAACTTGGGCCGGCTAACACCCCTCCCTCTAATACAATTTCATAAATTAGCCAATTACCCAAATATCCTTACCTAATAAAATAAACTAAAACACTTAAGATGACCCCTATTGGCGGGCCGGCCCGATCTAACATTACTCCGCCCCCGAAAATCTGTCTTGTCCTCAAGGTGGTGCATGAAGTTTCTGGCGATCCTACTCCAAGTGGGAGTCTTCTTCCACTCCGACCTCTTCATCATCCACGTCATCATCCTCGTCTTCCCCAGCTATCGGCACTTGTAGCTTGCGCACCCCACAGTCGTGTCGTGTGGTGAACTGCTCATCGCATCTGAAACAGAGGCCTCTCTGCCTCTTCTCTCTCGTCTCGGCATCAGTCATCCTCCTGAATTGATCCCTGCTGGCGGTGCTCTGCTCTGCTCCTCATCTCCTTAATACTCGCTTGATCCGTCCATGTAGCTGCCTTCTATTCTCATGTCGCGGTCGGAACACTGCGAGAAACCGGTCCACTCCAACCACCTCTCGCCTTTCTCTCCTCCAACTGCCAGTCCTCCGCCATCTGAGCATACTCCATGGCCTCCATCAGGCTGTGATGCTTCTGCATGCGAACCGCTGCTTGAATCGTGGCATTCAGCCCCTTCATGAAGGTGCTCTCCATCGTCTCGTCAGACACCCCGTGCATCTGTCCTGATAGGGCATCAAACCTCTCTAGATAATCCATCACGGTGCCCTCCTGCCGGAGTGAAAGTAGCTGCTCACTCACATTCTCCAGATGGAGATCTCTGAATCTCTCCACCATCTGGTCTCAGATCTCCTGCCATGAGCGAAAAGGATGCCTCACATCCTTCCACTGAAACCACACGAAGGTCTTCCCATCTAGACAAATACATGCCGCCTCCAGCTTCTGCTCCTCAGTCATGCGAGAGACTCTAAAAAATCTCTCCGTCATATTGATCCACGACACTGAATCCACCCCGTCAAATACAGGCATCTTCAGCTTTTGCAACCTGTCCATATTGAACATCGCATGGTCTCCTCGTCCCCGCCATATCTGAACTGGTGGTAGTGCTGCCACCTCTCCTGGTGTGTCTCATGTGCTCCTGATGGCCCTCTTCCACGATCTCCATATCCCCCTCGGGGTCCCTCTCCTCATCCTCTGTAGCCTCTCCCATCACCACCACCACCACCATAGACTCCTCCATCATCATAGTAACCGTCGCCCACATTCTCCCTATAGTGAGTCCCCCCCCACCATGTACTTGTCCTGGATAGCCGTTGGACGGCGGATAGTGCTCCTCATAGCCGGGACGCGTCACAGAAGCTCGAAAAACAGCGGTGTGTGGCTCGTCGTGCTCTTGAACCCCCCCTGGTGGCTGCCGGGGGCTGTTGGATCCACAACGGCCCTTGCCAGGGCTGCCGGAGGGCCGACGGCCCCTCTTGGGTGGTCGGCGGGGTCGGCTGACCCTGTCAAAGGGTGGCAGGGGCCGGCCGACCCTGTCGAATCTCATCTGGGGCAGGGCGGCTGCCCCGCCCAGATCTGGGCCCGGCCGCCCCTCCCAGGTGAGATTAGGGTTTCGTCGGCCTTCCTCCACTCTTCAACGGATCGTCTCGCGATAGTCATCCACCTATTGCCCTCCTTCCTCCTCATAGTACTCGTCTTCGAGAAACGATTCTTCGTCAATTTTCTCTATCTTTCCTTTGCCCTTGTCCAAAGATGGTATCTTTGTCGCCGATTTAGGGTTTCCATCACCTTTTCCATCCTTTCCTGTGATGATTGACAGCTGAAAAATTAATTGTGCGAGCTCTTCCTCTTGTTTGTCTTGTTTCGCCGTCAATCTATCAACGAAAACCATCAACTTTGCCATGAATTCATCGTTTCCCACCAAAGATTTCTTTATCCCTTCGATCTCACCATTGGATTTCGCCTCAAAGTCTCGAACTTGTCATGTGCTCTTGTTAACACCGCCATGGATCGTTACGCGCTCTGATACCAAAATGATGGGATTCATGCAAATCTGAAATTAAATTGATAAAAATAGGAATAAAAAGGATAACTTGGCTACAATTATAAGGGCACCCACCCTCCCAAGATACCAAAAGAGAAGACGTCTACACTCTTCCTAAGAATTCTCACACACAATATCAAAATTAAACCTAAACTCGGGCCGGCTAGCACCCCTCCCTCTAATAAAATTTAAAAAATTAGCCAATTACCCAAATACCATTACCTAATAAAATAAACTAAAACACTCAAAATGACCCCCCTATAGGGCGGGCCGGCCGGATCTAACACCATGTTAAATTCAGAGCA
The DNA here is from genome assembly GCA_030789695.1 of Scilla litardierei. Taxonomy (NCBI): domain Eukaryota; kingdom Viridiplantae; phylum Streptophyta; class Magnoliopsida; order Asparagales; family Asparagaceae; genus Scilla; species Scilla litardierei. The sequence goes on along the minus strand of CM061139.1, from coordinate 122,367,952 downwards.
TGTCTAAACCCAAATCAAACGTGAAAATGTTAATTGGTCAAAATTACCATTAAATAGAAAGAGAAGCACAAAAGATAAAGTTGGTGGGTTAGTAACCTCCTTGCCACCCTAAACCAACGAGTTATTCATGACACCTAGTGGCAACACTTCCTAGATTTTAGACACCACCAGAAAATAAGTTGAGTTAACTGACGTCTCAGATCCAAAATAAAAACTGGATTTGAATGTTATAACATGTTCGCCGTTCATGTGTAATAATTGCAATACATGTCTCATGCGTACTTTTAAGACAACAACGGGTCAAAAGGATAATATCAGCAGTATACAACATAAAGTCGTCAACAAAGCAGCCTTCATCTTAAACTTTGGGGTCTCTGCAGTAGTCCATTTCTTCAGTTAAGCTCTATGGGTGCCACCTCAGGACAGATATAGAACATAGAATGAGAAATTATCAATCAACATGATCTGATATTCTAAACCATTTCTTTGGCAGAAATGTGATAGAATATAAGAAATTCGTTTACCAATAATGTGATGAAATAGTAAGCGTGAAGACTAGAGTGCTTAAAGACATGCATGACATGCCTTTGAGCGAACACTGCACACCCAACCCCCTACACATTTGCATGTAGACACCTACACATATTCGAAAAAGACTTCTAAAAATAGTAACACTTGGGAGAAAAAGAGCATAGAAAAAGCATATCACTGGACCTAATTAGACTCTTTTAAGCCTTCTTCCACTAACATGGTAGAGTGCAAGGAACATGGAAGCTAGATGGCTCAAAATACATGAAGTAATTATTTCATGGCCACATGTTAGGACATGAACTTTTTGGATGGTCCTACTTCAATGGGTTTGGATCCATGGAACTGTTGGGTCATAGCCGCACCTCAAGAAATTGATCCAAATCATGTAAATGCCTCCCAAAAGTTGGACCATTTGACAAACCAACTTTGAACTAGGTTGTGTGAATGGCTTCAGAACCATCTGTGCATTCCAGCTCAACTTGCCAAAAGGACACTTCCTCACCTGGTTTCTGACTAAGTATCCTAAACCTTGATGCATATTCTAAAACATTAGTGATCAAGGAACAGAAAGATGATCTGTAACCGCACATACACTTTCTTGGATAGACAAATTTAGTAGGTTGGATGAACGGATGTACAACTATCCAATACAATAAGAACACGCTGGCACATAAGATTTATAAAAGGCCGTGACTATAGATTCTTTGTGGGTCAAGATAATCAAGCAAATAGTAATGCTTAATGCAACGAAATGATTTTGTACCAGAGTGCCCAATGTGTAGAAACCTCGGCAAAACCAACTTCTAACTCTTGCATATAGCAATTTTCAAGGTCAACATAAAAATGTGATGAGAAACGTACTCTCGATTCTACCTCATGTGTACACAATGCAAGTGAAAGCTGGACACAATGTTTCGATCTTGATATTAATATATTGTGGGGTAAGCTGAGCCAGAAACATTCTCTTATCTTAATATATTTTCTTTCTTTTCGTTATTTTATCATTTTCCTTTTGCATTTTGGGGGAGAGTTTAGAGATATGATAATTAATGTCATGTATGTGATTCATTTATCCAGGAACTACAATAACCGGATTTATAACTGTCAATGCCACGGATGATTGAACTGAGTAAGGTCTTTGATAGCAAAGATCCATCTTGCCCAATATTAAACATAAGAACAAACCCTAAATGAAAGCCCTAAATCTAGCGTAACAACAAGCCCTAGATTTAACTGACCTCTGACGTCGTCGTCCTTCTTCTCCGTCACCACCTTCGGTTGGCGGCAGAGTCCTCGGCGGCGACGGCGGCGGCAAGTTAGAAGAGAGAGGGATGGGAGAAAGAGAAAAGGGGCTTTGAGCGATTCACACTGTAGAAGCGTTGAGATGAGAAAGCCCGATACTCAGTGGGAGTGTGGTTGTTTATAAATTACACCTTAATGGATTCGGTAAATTACAGTTTTATGTTTACGGTAAAATAGACAAAATGTTTCTCGTGTAATACATGACATATGACACATCACATGTGATGATAAGGCTCATCTACGCATTCAAAACTACATCCTATCTTATTTCTTCAAGCGATCGGAATTATTTATTTTGATCTAAATCCCCAAAACAATTAATATCGTTAAACTCAATAATTGGTTTTGCTCATTCGTCTACCAGTCATAAATTTAACGATTTTGCATGAGTAAAACTTTTGATTCGGATTAAAGAAAAGTCAAAACCCCTTAATTTTACCCGATATTCGGTGTTTTGATGTTTTATATTATGAAAATCAAAATAAACGATTCGATTGGTTATAAAATAGATATGTTTAATTTTTTAGGCCGTATACGAGTCTTAAGCTCATATGTCATATGATTCCATTTATTCTCAAATAAAAATTGGCCAGTAAATCCGACCCAATACCAATCCCAGTGATGATTGGATCTGTATTCACAATCTGAATACAATCATCTGAACCCAGCGGATGATTTGCATGAGCCACAAGGCCTGCAACTGATACATGGGAAATGTTATGCGACCATACCAAATTGCTTAGTTCACATACCACTTAACTTTTTCCTCCGTGCACGTACCTTACTTTTTTGAAACACCCAATTTTTGCTCAATTCACATACCCGACATCGACGGTGATTTGGAAAGTTCAGTGAACTTGCAAGCTGAGAGGTCGAGGGTGAGCTTGAGATCGTATCGCTTGGGAATGGCAAAATTGGGGGGGGGGGGCGAGATTGGCCTTTGAATTGATCGATGCTCTGTTCTGCCGCCATTTTTTTGGTTTAATACTTTTTTGTTAAAATTTTCATCGATCGACAAAAGAGATGATCAAAATACGTCAAAGGGAGAAGCTGGGGATGAGTTGGTGGGGGTCTGTGGAGGGATTGTGGATCGGGGAGGTGTATGGGAAGTAGGCAGGGGGAGCATGGAAGTGAAGCAGCCCGACGAGGGGCCGGGGAGCGGGGGAGGGGCTATGGATGAGGTGTGGGAGGGGCGGAGGAACAGGGGTAGGAGAAACCGGTGAGGGTACTAGGGGGCAGGGGGTTGTGGGTGGCCGACGAGGGGAGCTGGGATGGGATGCGGTGGGGAGGATTTTGGCTAGATTTGGTTAACTGTTGGTTAAACTTTATTTGTTTTAATGAAATTGGTTACTTGCTTCATAGTAAAAACGAGAGGTTGATGCCATTTTTCTCATTTCACATATCTTAACCGAGCAAAAGTGTTTTAAAGCTTGCCATGTGAAGAGATAAATTGTGAAGAAAGAAAAAGAGAGAGAAAAACAAAGAGCCTGTTATAAACGGGCTTTTGGTGGGCCTACCCGTTAGTTGGTATCCACCCATTATGTAACCCTAGCCGCCTGAAGCGGCAATCCGCGCGACCAAAAACCCTAACTAGGTTTCACCCCGAAAATTCACTATTTTCAAACGTTTTTCAGATTTAATTCGATTTTTTTCGTTATAATCTGGACAAATTACATGTGATTTCATTCAACGCTTTTTAGTCGGATTATATGATTTGTAAACGTTTAAAAATTAGGAAGATCCTGCGACCGCTCTGCCGTTGTTAACTAACCTAAAGGTGTATGACGTTGCCTAGTGGTCCAATAATTTTTAAACGAAAGATCTTCATTTTCCATTATAAACTGCCTGTGATGATTAAATTACCTGTAATGAATAAACTGCTTGTGATGATTAAATGTCTGCTGCATTTTATCTGCCTTCAACGAATGTTAATATTTGTTGTGGTTTTGGATCGGCTAGTTATCACCATTTTCTTTTTCATGCATTATTTCCTTTTTGAGAGAAAAATGTAGTGAGGATAATTTTGTAATATTACAAGACCAGCGGACGCCTCAAGAAGATGAAGGACCATTCCAGAATAATAGGGGCCCCACGGGGGTTCCTGAGTTGTACTTTCATTTCTTTTTGTGACTGTATGGACTGTAATTAATTTGGTGATTAGCCGATCCACGCAACAAATATCTGTGTCTGAAGTGCTTAATTATTTATTTCTCTGTGAAAATATCTAATTATTGCCTTCTTTTAACATGCTAGAGTGATAAATGGCCAAAATTGCGAGCGTCGATTTCGACGTGGATGCTTCAGGCAAGAACTACTTAAGCTGGCAGTTGGACATAAAATTCCATCTGCGAGCACAGGGATTGAGCCACGCCATCGCTGTAGGCGATAAGGTTTCTGATATAGATAAAGCGAAAGCAATTATCTATATCAGACGCCATATCGATCGGACCCTGACGGCCGAGTACCTCACGGTGGAAGACTCGTATGAGTTATGGACCGCCCTCGAGGATAGGTATAAACATCAAAGAGATGTTATACTTCCCCGAGCGCGATATGAATGGAAGAACCTCCGTCTCCAAGACTTTAAGTCTATTACCGAGTACAACTCGGCACTCTTTAACATCACCTCACGCCTGAAGTTGTGTGGTGAAAAGGTGATGGAGTAGCGCATGTTAGAGAAGACGTATACATCCTTCCACGAGAAGGATGTCATACTAATGCAACAGTATCGTGAACGAAAGTTCACTAAATACTCAGAGCTTCTCTCATGCCTTCTGATGGCAGAGCAGAATCGTGACCTTCTTCTGGCCACCCATAACTCACGCCCTACCGGCACTGCTCTTGTGCCTGAAGCGCATCACAGCTCCTCCTAGAAGAAGAGGAGCAACTTCAAAGGCAAACCCCAGAAGGGTAAGGCGATGAAGAAGCAGGCTAGAGGACCCCCTCCCAGAAGGAACAATGAGGGGGAAGAAGAAGAAAAATGTGTGGAAGAGAAAGGACGACGGCCAGACATCTGCCCCCAGAAAGGACTGGGAAGATAAGTGCCACAGGTGTGGCATGACTGGACACTGGTCCAAGAATTGTCGGACTCCACGCCACCTACAGGACTTGTACAAAGCGAGCCAAAAGCAAGCTGAGACAAACCTGGTGGTTCAAGAAGACCTGGCACCAATCAGGTTCATCGCTGAGGACTTCTCAAACGATGACCTACTCGACTGAGGACATTATCTATTTTCTATGCATTGTAGCTTTCCTTTTGAGAAACTATTTATCTTCTTGTTTTATTTCTAGCATGTTGGAGTACTTTTTCAGACATTAATTGATTATCAGTAGTATATCTTTTTTTGCGCCTTATACTGCGATATTTTCTCTTAAAAATAGATGGACTTTAAATGCCTAGTGGACAGTGCCTCTACGCACACGATCCTCCAAGACATCTGCTTTTTTTCAAAGCATTAATAAATACGATGGAACCGTAAATACAATTTCCGGTCCATCAGGTATCATTGAAGGATCAGGGGAAGCACAATTTATGCTCCCCAACAAAACACAACTACTTATAAAAGATGCGCTTCTCTCTCCTAGCTCGCATAGAAACCTGTTAAGCTTTAAAGATATCCGCTTAAACAGATACCACCTTGAGACGGTGAGCAAACAAAACAGAGAGTTCCTATATGTAATGTCTCATAAAAACAGTGCTTAAAACACCGTCAAGCATTTTGAGGACTCCCGTCGGGTCTCTACCACACAAGGATCAGAGCAATGGAAGCAAACACACCCAAGCACCAGAAGTGCCATAATCAACCAGAATTCAAACTCTGGCACGATAGACTAGGACACCCTGAAAGGAATATGATGCGTCGCATCATATCCCAATCCCGTGGAATTAACCCGAAAAGCCTGAAGCTACTTCGGAAGAGTACACCTCCTTGTCCCCCTTGTCACAAAAGGAAATTGATTACGAGACCATCCACCCTGAAGGTGGACTCTGAGTCTCCAAGCTTCCTAGAGAGAATACATAGAGACGTTTGCGGGCTTATTCACCCCGCAAGTAGACCATTTTGGTACTACATGGTACTGATTGACGCATCTTCGAAATGGCCGTATGTGTGCCTCTTGTCCATCCGCAACGTAGCCTTTGCAAAGCTACTGGCACAAATTATAAAGTTACGGGCACATTTTCCAGACAACCAGATCAAGAAATTGCGTCTAGACATTGCTGGGGAATTCACATCACAAGTCTTCCTAGACTACTGCCAAGCAACCGGCATAGAAGTTGAACATCCTGTAGCTCATGTTCACACCCAGAACGGGTTAGCCGAATCTATTATAAAGAGACTACAATGGATCGCTCGACCATTGTTGATGCAATGCCAGTTGCCGGTAAGCGTATGGGGACATGCCATCTTGCACGCTGCATCGCTAATTAGATTACGACCGTCAGGTAGTCAATCTTATTATCCGATGCAACTTGCATATGGGAACCCGCCCGATATCTCTCACTTGAGGATATTCGGATGTGATGTATATGTCCCCATAGCACCACCGCAGAGAACCAAGATGGGTCCTCAACGGCGTCTTGGTATCTATATTGGTTTCGACTCACCATCGATCATTAGATACCTCGAACCCCTTACGGGGGACGTCTTCAAAGCACGTCTAGCAGATTGTGAGTTTGATAAAAGCACTTTTTCTAAACTAGGCATTAACACACAGAAGCCAGAAGCTTCAAAGACCATTTCATGGGACACAAAGACTTTATCCCATTTTGATCCGCGTACAAATCAATGTGAAGACGAGATCCTGAAGATCCTTCAAATTCAAAACACAGTTCACATTTTACCGGACAAATTCACTGACAACCAGAAGATTGTCAGATCACACGTCCCTGCTGCAAATACGCCAGCTAGGATTGACATACCCAAAGATGGATGCAATCCACCTGCAGCAGAAGCGGCCGTACCTCAACAAAAAAGAGGACGACCCCCAGACTCCAAAGAGAAGAACCCGCGAAAGAGGGAAAATCCTGGAGCAATAATAACGATACCACCACATGATGCTGAGCTCAGCCCAGCTACCTCTCCCCTCCTAACAACCCCTGAAGAGGAAAATATAGGAGAAATATCATTAAATTATGTACGTACTGGGGAGGTACTAGACAGAAAAAGCACAATCATCGATGATAACTTCGCGCTCATTATTGCCACTCACGTCACTGAATACGACGATGAGACCGATCCACGCTCTCTAGCAGAATGTAAAAGCAGAGAGGATTGGCCAAAGTGGAACGAGGCAATAGGAGTAGAGCTGGACTCACTCTCGCAGCGCAAATTTTTTGGACCTGTAGTCCTAACACCAAAGGGTGTTAAACCTGTGGGATATAAATGGGTATTCGTGAGAAAAAGAAACGAGAATAATGAGATCGTGCGTTATAAAGCGCGCCTTGTTGCACAAGGTTTTTCCCAACGACCAGGAATAGACTATGACGATACATATTCCCCGGTCATGGATGCGATCACTTTTCGTTTCATTATTGGCCTATCCACAAAGGAAGGCTTGGATATGCAGCTCATGGACGTTGTGACTGCATACATATATGGAAATATAGATAATGACATCTATGTGAAAATCCCAGATGGATACAAACTACCGACAAAAATGACAGAAAGACCTCAGGACGTCTACTCTGTCAAACTCCAGAGATCACTGTATGGTCTAAAACAGTCAGGTAGAATGTGGTACAACAGACTCAGTGAATTCCTAGTGCAACAACGATTCACAACAAATGAAGTCTGCCCTTGCATCTTTATAAGAGCAAAGGGAACATGATTCGTAATTATTGCCGTCTACGTAGACGACTTGAACATCATCGGATCTCCTGAAGAGATAAGTGAGATATCCAAAAGTCTCACACAGACTTTTGAGATGAAAGACCTTGGCAAAACGAAGTTCTGCCTAGGCTTACAAATTGAACACTTAAGCGGATGAATCCTGTTACACCAATCGACATACACAAAGAAAGTGCTGAAAACTTCCTTATGGACAAATGTCATCCGCTTAGCACACCAATGGTCGTTAGATCATTGGATGTTGACACAGACCCCTTCCGACCGCTGGAAGAGGGGGAGGAAACACTGTGTCCTGAAGTACCCTACTTAAGTGCAATTGGAGCACTCCTATACCTGGCAAATTGCACGCGTCCCGATATAGCGTTCACAGTTAACTTACTAGCCAGATATAGTTCTGCGCCCTCAAAGCACCATTGGAACGGAGTTAAGCAACTTTTGCGCTACCTCCAAGGGTCTGTGGACATGGGACTATACTTCAAGAAAGGGGTATCCTTCGACTTGGTCGGTTATGCAGATGCAGGATACAGGTCCGACCCACATACCGTAAATTCCCAGACCTGTTTCGTGTTCACGTACAGTGGGACGGCCATCTCATGGAGATCCGTGAAGAAGACATCGACAGCAACCTCATCCAACCACTCCGAGCTCATTGCGATCCACAAAGCTAGCAGAGGATGCTTTTGGCTTCGATCAGTCATCAACCATATCCTCAAGACCACCGGCCTGAAGACGGGAGATCTTAGACCTACCACCATGTATGAAGACAATGCTGCCTGCATCGCTCAACTACGAGGTGGCTACATCAAAGGTGACAGGACGAAGCACATTTCCCCCAAGCTCTTCTGGACGCATAACAAAAAGTGGACAACCAGATCGACATCCAGCAGATCCAGTCTTGCAACAACCTGGCAGACCTGTTCACTAAAGCTTTGCCTCGCAGTACCTTTAGAAAACTTGTACTAGGAATTGGGATGAGACAGTTGAGAGATTTACAAGCCTGAAGCTTGTACTTATCAGGGGGAGTTAATGTAGTGATGTACTCTTTTTCCTTGGCTACTGGTTTTTTCCACTGGGTTTTCCATAGCCAAAGGTTTTAACGAGGCAGCCACATCAACTCTGGATCCAGAAGTATCCACCCCTGATGTTATCCATCGATCAGGGGAAGTTACAGAGACTTGTACTCTTTTTCCTTAGCCACTGGTTTTTCCCACTGGGTTTTCCTTGGCAAAGGTTTTAACGAGGTAAATACTCTTAAAATTAGGGATCCAGAAGTATCCATAGACCATGATCAGATAAGATCTATGAACCCTGAAGCGTTCATCACGGCTTACAACAATGGATGGATAAGGGGAAGTGTTATAAACGGGCTTTTGGTGGGCCTACCCGTTAGTGGGTATCCACCCATTATGTAACCATACTACTATAAATACAGGGCTGTGGACTCCATAGCCACCACGTTTACAACAGAGCCGTGTATTTCAACAATAAAGAGTATTTAGGTGTTTTTCAAAAAGGGTATTGTTGACGGGTAAATCCGTCCCACGGTAAGTAGGGTGCTGACGAGGATGCCTCCGGTGCCATTGCGCTCTGTCAGTTGAAGGGTGCAACCCGTGGAGGATGGTCCTTGGTCGAGGAAATCTAGGTCTGAGCTGTTGCGTTGAAGTTTGACCTAACTCCAGGTTGTCTTCGTATGTCTGTAATACAGAAAAATCGGCAACCCAAATTTTGATAAACCTTGACCCAATGAAATATCCTTTTTGTTGTCATATTATATTTTTAAATATTTTTTATCATTTGTTGTCATCATCAAAAAGATGGAGAGTGTAGGGATATTGAGACCCACCTCAGTGGATTTTGATGATGTACACAAATGATATTGGTACTAATGTGTTTAATTCAAGTGTGTATATATGTTGTTGATTATTTCATAGCCATTAAGTTTGAATGCATTGAAAAGCTAAATGAATGACTTAGAAGCCATGATCAAAAGTCTGCCTTCGAGCTAAGAAATGAAGCATATGATGGCTCAACCATATGACGCATATGAAGACTTAAGACCAAGACAAGATGGCTCAAGTCAAAGATCGAATAACGAGAGATAATGGTCTGTGTATAAGTAAGTTGTGTACTTGGAATGTAAAAAGCCAGTGAATATTCTTTATACACACATAATTTCTGGAAAAATAGTTTTTAAATACGTTTTATCATACCGTATTTTAATACATTTTTCTAAAATATTTTTCAAGTATTTTCTAGTAGAAAAACTCCAGTATCCAGAAATAGCCGCATATCTGATACAGATAGCCGACTACTGACAGTCGAAAAATTCCTACAACTTACTGTCAAATTTATAGCCGCCTATTATTGAGAATATTCGACTATCTGGATAAGATAGCAGACTATCCACCAGAATAGTCGACTATCTGGGTCAACCCTTGACAGATTTGGAAACTATGCTTGATTTTTGCTAGCCGTTAACTAGCCGTTAGAGGATACTTTTTGAGCTGATTTTAAGTTATTTTCTCATCTATAAATAGCTAAGATTTTATAGGTTTTTACACATCAATCATATATTATTAAAAATCTTATTCTTTGCTCAAAGTGCTCAAGCTCTCAAAGTTCTTCAGCTTTTCTAAAGGCTATGGTTATAAATTCTTGTGTGCTTAACTCTTTGTTATTTTTTGTGATTATTTCTGTCCTTTATAAACTTGGTTTGATCTCCAAAGCTCATAGCTTTTCTTCTTGGGATTCAAACATCAAGTTTTCTTTTTTATCTTTGTATTTTTTAACTCTTACAAATTTTCTCAAATATCAAATCTTGATTATTGATCTCTAAAGCCCAAGTGCATATTTTAGAGAATCATTTTAAAGATAACTATTTTGATCAAATTTGTGCTCATATATATCATTTAGTTTGACCAAGATTTTTCCGATTTCTTTGAGCTACATATACACTTATATGTTCATATTGGTTTTAGGAATCTTGTACTCGATTTTTATATTTGTTGTTAAAGTCTTGGAAGAAAACTTGGTTATTGTAATTTCCGTGCAAAGGAAAAGTTTTGTTGGAAATTTCTAGTTGGTTGTAATTAGGTATTGGAAATTACTAGCAAGTGAAGCTAGGTGATTGTACGAAGTCCTCTTCGTTGAGTTGAGGCAATGTTGCTCTCGTGGAGAGCTAGTGGATTGGTTGCTGGATGTTGGCCAATGTTAGGTCGAACCAGGATAAAAATTGTTGTGTTTGCATGTGTCTGATTCTCTTTATCGCATCTTATAATTGCTTGGTTATTCTTTATTTCCGATGTACTCATATTTTTACAAGCTTGTAAGATTGTGACAAATTGAGGTAACTCTCATTTGAGACTTGGGCAACAAATAGACTGTCTCTAATTTACGCAAATAATTTTATTACTTGTTGACAACTCTATTCAACCCCCCTTCTAGTGTTGTCTGACATCCACATGGATCCAACACCATCTTCTCGCACTTACTTTTCAGCTTAAGAGGAGATCGGTCGAAATATCATTTGCCCTTTGTGTTGGCTAGTACTTCGGCCTTAGAGGCGTTTAGTTTGGTGAAGGTCTCGGCAGGTGCTCGTGCCCGACCTCTGGGGCTCCTTTCTTGTTAACGTCAATCTCTGGACGCTTGACAAGATCCATCTTAATGCCGAGCTTCCCTTCTCGATTCAACAAGGGGTTTGGAGGCACTTTTGTTTTGGACGTCCAATGCTTCTTCTGTCATCATATATCTTTTCGCCTTGGTAAGGAGATGATCTAGGCTTTAACGAGTTTTGTGGTGCAGTGACTTCATCAAATCCTCACAACGGATCCGTTTTTAGAGCATCAAGGGTAATGACATCGTTGCAGCTTTCCATATTCAGCCGTTCAAGGCTAAAGCGCTTAAGGAATGCCCACATCGTTTCACCTTCTATCTGTTCTAGAGTGAACAGATGGTCTGAGCTCCGCTTTCTCATTCGTCCTGCCATGAACTGCTAGCAGAAAGCTTGGGTTAAACTCTTAAAAGATCCAATACTGCAGTTGAGGAGCCCATTATACCATTCCTTTGCGGTTTTTCGCAGTGTCGTCTGAAAGGCCCGGTAAATGAGGGCATCATTTGTCCCTTATATTGCCGTCACGCACTTGTAATCCTGGATGGGTTCTCGAAGGTTGCCAGAGCCATCATATTTATCCAGGTCAGGCATCTTGAACTTGAGTAGTCGTAGAGCTGAGGTAATGCACTTCTTCAAAGGGTTGTGCTTGTCGTCCGAGCTTGATGATGGATAATAAGGACACCGCATGCTGGCTCCATGTCTATGCTTTCGACTGGTTGAGATGCTGGAGGAATCGCCTCCCTCTGCTCAACTGTCAGGGGGAGATGTGTTGGATACAACGTGTTATTGGATACAACGATCGATGACTTCATATTTGATAATAACAAAGGTGTGTGCATGATTTAATGTGTGTGCTAAGTGTTTTCAGGAATGGCACTCTCGCGAATACTCAAAGAGAGACTAGCGAAAAGTGATGGAGGAATTGATGTACACACTTCAAGTGGACTAAGTCAAAGATGGAGAATATGGCTACAAAAATTAGAGTAAGTTAAAGATGAGAAGATAAGGAGCAAATTAATTCAAATCCATATTTGAATTGATTCAAATCAATTTGTGCAACATTCAAATCCTAATGTCATGCAAATTGAAAACTTAGTCAATGATGGAGAGATATGGAGAATCTCATGCAAATCAAAGGTGATTAAATGAGATCCAATTCAAATTATATAGCTACTCAAATTGAATTCCATAGCCATCCATATTTAAACTCCATATCTAAAAGAGATTCACTCAAATCCTAATCAATTTAGAATTCCTTCCAATCTCCATCAAATATGGGATTCTAATTGATTCTATCATATCACATCCTCTCCAATATAAACACATACTCAAAGAGAGAGATTTTAAGAGAGAGGCAACCAAAGAAATTCGGCCACAACCCTATAGAAAAGCTTCATGGCTGTAACTTTGTAAGGAGCTCGACGGACGACACTTAAAAGTGCATAACTTTCTCCACAAAGCTCGGATCGACGAACCGTTTGTGCCAGGACAAGCACAACTCAGTGATCTACAACATGGTGATATTTTTTTGATTTTAATCTCTGTATTAAATCAGTGATATTTATTTTAGTATGAGTTGTATTCTGAATAGCTTCATATATTTCATCATCTCATAGGCCAAAGCTCCAAGATCTCATTGCCAAAGCTACCTTGCACAACTCCATAACCAAGCCCATCTACATTGCACAATATAGGAGGGAGCAAAGATCAAGGCCGCAACAACAAGGGACTTCACATCTACTTCATTGTGCAACAACATAGGGAGAAGCTTCAACAACTTGCGTAACATCTACAAGGAGGAGCTTCATCACATTGTGCAAGTCTTCAAGGGGCATCCACACATAGGCCGCAACTTTTGATGAGCCCAAGTTACCTAGGCCGAAAGTTTCAGAGGTGAGGACGTGACGTTGGGGATGACATCCAGTCAGATACGATCTGACCTGAGCTGATTGACAGAGACGACTGCCGCTACACAAACTGAGATTCTCTAAACTCCTTATTATTATTTTGTGTAGTTGTATAGATCTCTGTATGAGAAACTTTACCATAAATACATATTTTGGGGACTTGTCTAGTGAGAGCTAGATAAAAGGGTCTTGACAAGTTGTAGCTAGTCAAGATAGAGTATTTACTAGATTGATAGTGTTCTGGTGGAGTGTAGTACGAACTAGGTGGGGGACAGGTAGCTCAGGACTCGTTGTAGTTGTACAAAAGGAACATATTAATGCTAGTATTTGCTGTGGGATGGAGTAGGTCATGGGTTTCACCGAACCAGGGTAAATCTGCTGCGTACGCTGTGATTGTTTTTATTTACCATGCATATCTGTATCGGTGATGTATAACTGCGAGTGATTGCTCATGGATTGCACAAGATTTTTTAATAGCCTATTCACCCTACCCCACCCCCTATAGGCTTTGATCCAGATCCAACAAGTGATATCAAAGCAGGTTAGAGGATCTAGTCTAGTTATCATGAAAACCCCAAAGTTAGTTTGTTTCCCATGTCATGCCTATTGATCGTCCTCCTTTATTTAGTGGCCATGATTATATATACTGGAAGGCTAAGATGAAACCTTATTTACTATCCATTGATGTTGATACCTGGTACATTATCAAAAACGGATATTCTATGCCCGAAAGTAATTTGCATTTATATGATAGAAATGTGTGTGCTATAAATGCTAGAGCAATGAATATCTTATTTTATGGTTTGAATAGAAAAATATTTGATCATATCTCACATTACTCTTCTGCGCATGATATATGGAGGACTTTGGAAACTACATATGGAAGCGAATAATCCATTAGCAACAATGAAAAAAAGCAAAAGGAAAGAAACGCTCTTCTGAATGAACACGATGCTTCTATTTGTGACAAAAATAAGAGGAAAGTTATTTGTTTTATATGCAGGAAGCAGGGACACTTCCCAAGACATTGCCCACAAGAAAGGAATGACATCGCTGAAAAGAAATGAAAATCTATAGCACGAACGTGGGATATGGGTAGGGAGGATGAGATTGAGAAAACTGCGCACACCTCCCTCTGCTTAATGGCAAAACAGAATGAGGTAAAATCTTGCACCGAAGCTAAACTTTTTAAGAAAATGCAGGAGGAAATTGACGAGCTAGATTCTTCTGTAGAATGCTATAGAAATTCTTGTTTTGAATTGCAAATAGAAAATTGCGACATGGTTGAAGAATTTAAAATTTTAAAAGAACTTGTTGCATGCAAATCTACCATCACCATGTTAAAAGAAAAATCTAGCTCACCTGAAAAAGTTGCTTGTCTTTCTTCTCCTTCTTTATTGAATAAAATTAGCATGCTTAAGTAAGATTTAATTAAGCTTGAAACTGAAAAATATTATGTGATTAAAGAGCTTAATAATAAATTCTGCATGCTAAATAACGAGCTTAAAAGAAAAATGATTGAATTTGAAAAGAAAGAAGAGGAAAACAAGAAAGCTTTCATTAGTAAATGTAATTTGCTTCTGCATGAGAATGCATTATTAAAAACCAAAGTCTCTAGTCTTGAATTGTCAATTAAGAAATTTTCCATAGGAAAACAATCTTTAGATATCATTCTTGAAAATCAATTATATGGCAATAATAGACGAGGACTTGGATTTGGTTCTAAAAATGTTAAAAAGCCTATTTTTAAGAAAATCCACAATGTGCCTACAATAGCCAAAAATGTTTATGCAAAGTGCTTTACTTGTGATAGTGTTGGTCATACTTCATATCATTGCAAATATAGGACCACTAATATCAAATTCAAACAAATTTAGGTTCCTAAATCTTTGATGACTAACATGAATAGACCTTGTTAGATTCCAAGGTCACATATAACATGTACCGTGTAGCTAAGATAGAGATTTGGCAAGGGATTATGACTTGAATGCTTCCTTATTTAAGTTTCTTAGCCATACGACGACGTGACGGTATATTTTTCTACTTTGCACTTAATGAAAACCTTCATAGCATTTTTTAATTTTGTGTGCTTGAGTTGTCTTTTATTTTGTTTGTTTGCTTTCTAGCTTGTTTTACTTCTTTATAAAGGAAAAAATGAAGAGAAAAGGCTAAAAAATGAGCGTAATGTATATCTTTTCCTTTGTATCATTCAAGTGATATTTATGAATGTCATGCATATTCTTGTAGAAATCATTGTATTATTGTCATAGATACATGCACATGTTAGAATTCCTAAATAGCCATGGCATGCTTAATGAATTGAATAACATGATTTTTACACCGACACTTTCACTTCCACTAGTATTGAATATTGTTGCACAATTGGAGATTCTTATATGAAATATTGGAAAGTGACTGTAGGATGAATAATAACTAAAAATCTAAGGGATATGATGTGTATTTGCCATGGATAAAAATTGAGCTAAAAAGAATTGGTTTTCATGTTATGAAAAATGAAAAAGAAAGTAAATTGCTCCGTATGTAAAATGGATACAATTCATGGCAAGTATACTACCCACGAGTATCCAACATATTCTTTATGGGTAATCTTTAGCGTTGTTATATTCTTCAAGCAATGCCACCCCCACATGCAAGAGTCCTTATAGGCTATGTCTTGGGGGTGTGGTATTGATGTGCATAATATTCCACATTTTATCTATATGTTTGCACGTACAATGATTGCTTAAACCGCTATTTTATACGATTTTATGCTATTATTTGGAACAATATGACTTTCAAATCATTTATGCCCATTTCAGGGATTTGGAGCGATATTGGAACAATTTGGAGTCAATAAGACGATCGGCGACGTGAAAGCACCAAGAAGACTCATGGTGACATGCTTGATGTGCCAAAGAAGAAGACTAGAGGAAGAAAGGAGGAAGAGAAAGAGAAAGGAGAAGCCAAGAAGCAACCGAGGCAGTTTCACAGGCGACTCGACCAAGTAGCAACAGCTACTCGCCCGAGCTGACATGCAGAGTTCGCAAGGAAACGGCTACACCCTACTCAACCGAGTAGAATGGCTACTTGGTCGAGCTGAACTAATTTCTAAAGAAGCATATTGAAGCTAAAGCAGTAACCCCTGCAACTTGACCGAGCACAAAGGCTACTCGGTGGAGTAAAGCAAGCGCCTAGATATTCTGACAGCCTCTCACTCTTTTGAGATCTGCTATCATTCCAGTTGGTAAACTATTTTTCTCATATTTGTTTATGGATAATAGACTTTATGACGGTTCCAACGCCGCCAAGAACACATCAATCGAAGGTCGGATGAAATCTGGGGAATTTCTGCAAATTGATGTTTCAGTGCTGAAATCTGTACTCGACCCGAGCAGGAAGGCTACTCGACCAGGCTACTCTACCGAGCAGCTACCTACTCGATCGAGCTGTAGAGAATTGGAAAAAGAAGGCAGAAACAGGATCTGGAAATCAAACTCGACTCGACCGAGTAGGGGGCTACTCGACATGAGTTGGAGCGGGTCTAGAACTTAAGTTTCGGCCAGAATTGACTTTGGGCTCGAATTTCAGAGGTTTTCTTAGGTTATTTGCTAGGGTTTTGAGGGGACTATATAGAGGAATTGTAGCCGTCATTAGAGGGCGACTTTAGAGGATCTTAAGAGGGAGTTTTGAGTTAGATCTTATTTTCTATCGAGTTTTGGAGACGATCTTTTGGGGAGTTAGGCTATGCCATAGGCCCATCTCTTGTATCAAGATAAGTACTTTTGTTCTCGTTAATTCTATCGTTAATTTTTATTGATTGCTTATTGAATATCTCTTTGATGCATGCAATGAAGTTTTCTATTGTTCTTATTTCTATTGCTATCATGCATGAGTAGTTCCATCTAGGGATAGGGGATTAGCTCATGGATTTTAGGATATAGATGCGAAGTTAGGATTTTTAGGTTGTGTTGGAATAAAAGGGGAGTATTTTGGTTGATCTTGCAAAATCCCTAGGAGAACTCGTACTGAGATCGTGTCCACGGTCGATGAAATCGATTAGCTTAAGGAGAATCTTATGGATTTAATTAGGGAGTCAGTGGATTCAACCGAGGCTCGTGACCATGCCCGGCTCGTGTCTTGATGGGATCCACCGACGAACAATACCACTAATTAACGGCTACTGCCATTGCGTCAATGAGAGCCACCAAAATACATCGAAGCTCTAACCCACGAGAGTGGCATGAGCCGAGATCATTCCGTCCACAAGAGTGGTGTGAATGTTGTCGATTCTTAATGCACGTGTCGTGTGCGCCTACGGGTTAATGCGTTACGTTAGGTTCATGGTGCTTAGAACCATGAATTCCATATCTTGGATGCGACAATCCCTATAAAACCAATGCAATGTAAGAGTCTTAACCAAGCATCGTCGTCCGATGATCCTAGTGGTGAGTCCTGAAGCCTTAGTCTTTTATTCCTTTCTTTGTTGAGTTCTTTGTTTGCAACGTTGAGTGACACGACTTTCGCATCCATCACCATCATGACACTCCAAATCCATATCCACCAATAAATCTGCAAGTCTAACTCAATTTAGTAGTAGATATGTAGTATAGCACCGCTTCCCCGTGTTCGATACCCGCTTGCCACTATACCATGCAATTGCGGTTAAGTGACATCGTTTCGGAGTTAATTCCGGGCTGATCAAGTTTATGGCACCGTTGCCGGGGAGGTGTTTCGCCATAATATCTATTTACCACAATTAGGTTAATTAGATTGCGTTAAAACAAAAACAAAAAACAAAAAAACAAAAAAACAAAAAACAAAACAAAACAAAAACAGAAAGAGATTTTTTCCTGCCACATGCTATTATTATTATTATCTTTATCTCTCTTTGTATCACTGACGTCTTTTCCAGGTTGTCTACTTTGCTTGATCAGGTACAGTTTTTGAAGCGATGGTGCTTCCAAAGATGCGACCGGGTTATACAATCATTCACATATCTCGCTGCTACATTCTATCAGGCTGATGGAGAGTCCTTCAGGGAAGCCGTTTACAGGTTCGATGGAATGTTAGGAATGTTCCAAACGGAGGTAGACTATGTGTGGGATGGTTTCAAGCTACTTCCTCTCTTTACTGGAGGATTGCAGGGACCCTCATTGGAATTCTTGAAGAGGATGCATCTGACAACCTTCAAGGACCTGAGATATATAGCAGCTTTAGAGAGCTTACTGAACGTAGCTCGATCTTCTACCTCATTAGCCGTCGAGGCAGGTGATCCAAAATATTGTGAGCTCGTCAATTTTATTATGAGTCGTGTGTTTGTTGTAGGTACCATCGAGGAGGATATTCACGTTTAGCTTAGGGGAGGTATTATGCGCTTTGATATTCCCACTCCAGACTAGACATCGGCACCTAGCAGTGCAGAGCTAGCTCATGTGGTCGTCGTCTCCCCTTGCCATCCACATGAGTCAGAGCAGCCTATACCATCCGAGGATATTATCGAGGAGATCATGCCTACAGTAGCGGATAAGACCATCGAGGAGGACGTGACTTCGGACAATGACATCTACACACAGATGGAGCCCGAATTGTGCCCCACTCCATTCGAGCTACCGTAGCCACCCCTATATTCTACAGAGACTGAGCACCCCTCAGAGGACCACCCCACAGAGCTTATTACTCTCATTCAGGTAGAATCTTTTACTCACTCTTTTCCCTTGTCTGAATCTATTTCCACTTGTATTATTTATGATAATTCAGATACTGACGACACGTTACATATTTTGTAGGACACTTACACATTCGATGATGAGGTACATTGAGACGTGTCTGATGAGGAGGAGAACAAGGAGTTAGCACCCATGGATGCTATTGAATATAATTAGGAGGTGCACTGGGATGAGTCTGACGATGATGAGGAGTTGTCTGATGAGACCCACACTAATATACCAGAGTTGCCTGAAGAACCTGAGGCAAACCACGAGGAGTTGGTTGATGTGGTGAATGAGAGTAGATATTTATTTCCAGGAAAGTATTGTCCACCATCCTTAACTTTAAATATTTATGTTGATGACCCTCTTTGGAATACATTTATTTTAGAGAAGAATTATTCACATCAGATTGATGCGGCTTATATCTTGTAGGGTACATGTGGAGTCCTTGAAGAGATGCTGGGAGCCGTATTGCTGGAGTCTGATGGAGTCCGTGTACACATGCACCTAGCGGAGCCATGTAAGGAGCAGTTAGAGCAGTTGCCAGCACCGGCAAAGATACTGGATCCGCTTTTGCTAAAGGTAATATCAATCCAGTAGTGCAGTATTTTATGCTTTCAATAAACATGAATCCCCTTGACAGCGAGAGGACCGTATAGGATTTTATATGCTTTCCTAGTTTAATAAATTTACCATATATGATGGTTACTCAATTATCTTTTTCACCCAACCCTCTATATGCTATTATTGCCCACCCTCATATTATAATCCTTACTTTGCCTCTCCCCCCAATTTTATGCACATTTGTCCACCACGGGCACCATATGAAATAGCTTGGGGGAGAGATATTATTTTGTTGTGTAAATCCCTATTTTGCTGTTGTCCTCTATCCATGTTATACACACATTGATGACAATGTGACGTTTAAGCTTGGGGGAGTGCACAGTGCATGCACTTTGCTTCGTCGTGAAGCATACTTCGAAATTTTCGATGAACCATGTTCACTTCTATATTTATGTCTCATATGCTTCATTTTATCATGAAATATCGTGAATTTTTTATGAACTCTGATATCGGTTAGATTAGAGTTTAATTCCTTGATTAGTGTATCATTGTTAATATACTTGTTCATAGCAGAATCCATAGTTTCACAACCATATTCTTGAAACAGTTGAGCTAAAAATGAATGAATCAAAAATCTGGAAATTATTTGACTCTTGCGTGATTTGGTTGATAATTCTATGCTTCATGGATGTTTAGTAATTCAAAAGAGATAGGATAACCACACGACAACCAAAGTAGTGACAATTATAATTTCTGAAACTGAGCCATGTCTAGATTCTATGCTTTTTCCTTTTCTTTTGTCTATATTCAAATAAATGATCTTTGATCATGTTTTGCATTCCATCGCGTTTACACGAGTTTGCAAAAATCCCAATAATACAAAAACCAAACAAATATCCTAAATAAAAGGCCCTATGGGTTCTTTGTAACCCGATGCCCTGAGACCGTCTGGTATGGGATGCATATGCCACCTTTTGTATATATTTAGTTATCTCGTATATATAAAGAAAGAAAAATATGTATATAAGAAAATTGTATAGCCAAAAACAATTGTAAAAAGAAAAATTCCATATCCTTACCCCACTTTCTATATAGAATAGAGATTTGGCAAAGTTGATGGGTTCTAGGAGTCATGAAATGGGCGTAGTGTGGTGACGCCTTACCTTACTTTGAATCTACTAACTCATTCCGTGAAGCTTAACAAAATACCACGCATGCTTGAAAATGTTTGATCATGATATATTTATACTGCATAGAAAATGAGTTGTGAGCATTGATTTCATCTCTATGAACTAAGTATATTGATAAACTATGATATGATGTAGCTCTATTCTTATTTCATTATTATCGAGTTCATTACATTTATTGAAATCCACAATATGTTCATTTGAGCGAGACTTAAATATTTTGTGTGAAATTGTGTTCTAATCGTTCTTGTGTGTGTTCACGCAATCTTGTATTCCTTGGGTTCATATATTTTGCTGAGTTTAAGAATGAGCCCCTTGTCTCCATCACACGTCATCGCATCACCTCTCCATCGTATTCCACTCACGGGTTCGCTTCTTACTAGTCTTTCTCGAGGACGAGTAAGAGGTAAGCTTGGGGGATTTTGATGTACCATAATATTCCACATTTTATCTATATGTTTGCACGTCAAAATGATTGCTTAAACCCCCATTTTATACTCTTTTACGCTATTATTTGGAACAATATGACTTTCGAAGCGTTTATGCCCATTTCGGGGATTTGGAGCGATATTGGAGCAATTTGGAATCAATAAGATGATCAGTGACATGAGAGCACTATGAAGACTCATAATGACATGCTTGAGGTGCCAAAGAAGAAGACTAGCGAAAGAAAGGAGGAATAGAAATGAGAAGCCAAGAAGCAACCGAGGCAGTTTCCCAGGCGACTCGACCGAGTAGCAACAGCTACTCGGCCGAGCTGACACACAGAGTTCGCAAGGAAACGACTACACCTTACTCGACCGAGTAGGATGGCTACTTGGTCGAGCTGAACCAATTTCCAGAGAAGCATATTAAAGCTAAAGCAGTAACCCCTGCAACTCGACCGAGCACAGAGGCTACTCGGTCGAGTAAGGCAAGCGCCCAGATTTTCAGACAGCCTCTCACTCTTTGGAGATCTTCTATCATTTTAGTTGTCAAAATATTTTTATCATATTTTTTATGGATAGTATACTTCATGACGGTTCCAACGCCGTTAAGAACACATCAATCGAAGGTCATATGAAATTCGGGGAATTTCTGCAAGTTGACGCTGCAGTGCTAAAATCTGTACTCTCGACCGAGCAGCTACCTACTCGACCGAGCTGCAGAGAATTGGAAAAATAAGGCAGAAACAGGATCTGTAAATCAAACTCGACTCGACCGAGTAGGGGGCTACTCGACCCGAGTCGGCGCGGGCCCAGAACTTAAGTTTCGGCCAGAATTGACTTTGGGCACGAATTTCAGAGGTTTTCTTAGGTTATTTGCTACGGTTTTAAGGGAACTATATAGATGAATTGTAGCCGTCATTAGAGGACGACTTTAGAGGATCTTAGGAGGAAGGTTTGAGTTAGATCTTATTTTCTATCGAGTTTTGGAGACGATCTTTTAGGGAGTTAGGCTATGACATAGGACCGTCTCTTGAATCAATATAAGTACTTTTGTTCTCGTTAATTCTATCGTTAATTCTATCGTTAATTCTTATTGATTTCTTATTGAATATCTCTTTGATGAATGCAATGAAGTTTTCTATCGTTCTTATATCTATCGCTATCATGCATGAGTAGTTCCATCTAGGGCTAAGGGATTAGCACATGGATTTTAGGATTTAGATGCGAAGTTAGGATTTTTAGGTTGTGTTGGAATAAAAGGGGAGTATTTTGGTTGATCTTGCAAAATCCCTAGGAGGACTTGTACTGAGATCGTGCCCACGGTTGGTGGAATCGATTAGCTTAAGGAGTATCTTATGGATTTAATTCGGGAGTTATTGGATTCAACCGAGGCTCGTGACCATGCACGGCTCGTGTCTTGATGCAATCCACCAATGAACAATACCACTAATTGACGGCTACCACCATTGCGTCAATGAGAGCCACCAAAATACATCAAAGCTCTAACCCACGAGAGTGGCGTGAGCCGAGATTACGAGAGTAGTGTGAATGTTGTCAATTCTTAATGCACGTGTCGTATGCGCCTACAGGTTAACGCGTTACATTAGGTTCTAAGCACCATGAATTCCACATCTTGGATGCGACAATCCCTATAAAACAAATGCAACGTAAGAGTCTTAACCAAGCATCGTCGTCCGACGATCCGAGTGGCGACTCCTAAAGCCCTAGTCGTTTATTCCTTTCTTTGTGGAGTTCCTTGTTTGCGACGTTTAGTGACACGACTTTCGCATCCATCACCATCACGACACTCCATAATCCATATTCACCAATAAATCTGCAAGTCTAACTCAACCTAGGAGTAGATAGATAGTATAGCACCGCTTCCCCGTGTTCGATACCCGATTGCCACTATACTGTGCGCTTGCGGTTAAGTGACATCGTTTCGGAGTTAATTCCAGCCTAATCAGGTATCTTGAACTCATTTTTAATGAGATGGAGAAGATCAATCCTAGATGATTTCATTTTTAATGGAAAATATGGATTGGTTCTGGTTATTTTTCTTAAGAATATCTCCCTTTGTGCTTCAATTATTTAATCATCACACTTACACGATGGTGTAGAAGTCTACGGTATACTTTTCATTGAATTTGAAGTGCTTACTTTAAGAAAAATAACATGCAAGTGTTAGTTGTAATTTATAATACTCTATTTTTGCATGTGAGATGAATTAGACTTCGTTTATATACTTTTGATGATAACAAAAGGGGGAGAAAATATTGAGAAAGATTTGAATGATTTGGTGTGTGCATTAATGCTTATATGTTGCATATATGAATAATGGTTTAGGGAGGAGCATTAATGAACACTGAATAATGAAAATGTGCTTATTGAATATATGAATATTGGTTCATGGGGGAGCATTAAAAAAGGGGGAGCATGCATACATGTTTGAATGCTTGCACATCATTGTTGCATGCTTGTATGGTTGCACATCATTATCATACTTGTTGCATATTGCCTACATCCTCCATCTTCACACTTCACACAACATATCACGATGGAATCATTTGAATCGTTATTGCTCAAATCTTATATTGGTTTGTCATCATTAAAAGGGGAAGATTGTTGGATACAACGATCGATGACTTCGTGTTTGATGATAACAAACGTGTGTGAACAATTTAATGTGTATACTAAGTGTTTTCAGGAATGGCACTCTCGCGAATACTCAAAGAGAGACTAGCTAAAAGTGATGGAGAAATTGATATACACACTTCAAGTGGACTAAGTCAAGTATGGAGAATATGGCTACAAAAATTAGACTAAGTTAAAGATGAGAAGATAAGGAGCAAATCAACTCTAAATGCAAACACACGATGTTACCCTGGTTTCCCAAACTTGGGTTCGTCCAGCCACACCAATATCCACAATAATTCTCACACAGAGAAGTGAATACAATCTCACACAGAGATACCTCACACAGAGGATTTGGATTCTCACACAGAGAAATCATTGCTATCACATAGAAAGACTTTTGCTCTCTCTCAGAGAGACTCAAACTCTCACACAGAGAGAACTCAAACAACCCTCACACAGAAGGTTATACTCTCACACAGAGAGTAATTAGCTCTCACACAGAAAGCTAGGGTTTCAATGAACTAACAAAGTAAAACAAATACTCTTACCTATGCCTTGAGCTGAACTTACTCATAAATGAATGCACGACATGGAAGAGGATCTCCAAGTGATGAGATTTGCTAGAATTGCACTTGGATGATTTTTCTTGAGATTGACTTCAATGTTTGAAGTAGAGAATGAGCTCTAAGAGGGAAATAAGACAGTTTGAGAGTGGCTTAATCAGTCTCTAATGATTTTCAATAGCATCAAGAAGTTCTAATGAACTCAGCACTCTCATATATATAGGAACCCTATATGAACTCTCAAAACCCAAGGAAATAGTCAAAAACAAAAAGCTGCAACGGCTAGAATCTGGGCAAAAATGTCATCGACAGTCGACTGATGAACAAATGACAGTCGACTGTCCAACGACGAAATAATTCCCAACGGCTATAATCTTAGCCAGGACAGTCGATTGATGAAGACTATACAATCGACTGTAAACAGGACAGGCACATGTAAATCCTTCAGCAGGCGACTGCTGCAGGTGATGGAAATAAACAGAGAGATGTAACTTACGCACTGTTTGAAGACAGACGGCTGATGACCAGAATACATTCGACTGTAAAATAGACAAGCGACTGTAAATACTGAACCAGTCGACTGATTGTAAATTGGGATGAAACCCAGACAATGCAAGTTGCGCAAAGTCCACTGTAGAATAATTCACAGGCGACTATTGAAGACAAACGACTGTAAATTCACTGTCAGTCGACTGTTCCAAATGCTCAAGTATGAGTCAATAAAAAGTTGACTTGAGCAGTGCACCACAGTCAACTGTAGAAGGCTCGACAGGCGACTGTAATTACCCAGTCGATTATAAAACCTTCGTCAGGTGACTGTTGGAGAGCCAGAGACTCCAATTGAGTCTTTGGGCGAGATAAACCTATTGGGTTGGATCCTATGATAATCCTAAGGCTCACTAAGATGGTTAAATGCATATGCATGAATGAGAATACCATCTATCAAGGCATTACATTAAACATAGACTCAAAAAGAGAAAAGCAATAAATGAAATAATACATGGATTACGTTGCTTTTCTTAGAGTCTATGGCTTCAATCTTGATGCCTTAATGCTCCCTATCATCTCCAAGCTTTGGCACCCCTTGAGTCCAAGCTTTGGCACTATTCCTCTTGATGTCCATCCTTGCACCAAGTGTTTTGTCTCCAAAAATGATATTCTTAAAATGTTAACTATGAGACTAAAATAATAGAGTCATTAGCAACAACATAATGTTGTGATCATCATCAAAATAACATTGGTATGAAACACCAATACTCAACAATATCCCCCGTTTAGATGATGACACACAGTATGTAAACATAAAGAAAATAAAGAACAATGCTAATGAGCTCCCCCTACTTATATGCACCAATTGTAAAATGTGATACACAATAGTAAATACTCATTATACCAAATAAAATAATGAAAAACCATGGTGACATATAATAGGCATGGATTGCATAAACCAATTACAATAAGAATATAACATGCACACATGAATGGTTTATATAATCCCACATATCTCTCCCCATAGATATATCTCTCTCCCCAAATACATATGTATGAAATACAAGATTTACATAATGCATATATCTCTCCCACTTGACATCGCCAAAACGATGGACATCAAAAGTATCCCCTTGTCATCTTAATCAAATATTTGTCAATATGCAAGATATAAGTAGATGTATGATACCAAATTGTAAAAACTTAGTGTGTATCAATCCCTATTACATGCTCCCCCTAGATCATAGAAATGGTCAAATTTTGGACTTCTAGGATCTAATAGTAATTGTAAAGAAGGATATAAACGATCTAAAACAATTGAGATAATACCAATTATAGAAAAAGAATCTTGAAAGATAATCCTCATTATCAATTGTTAATCACAATTGGAGCCATGTGCCTAAAGTGTATCAAAGCAATACATATGAAAAAATTAAGCTTCATTGATACACAATGACATTGCCAAAACAAAATATAACATGAAACATGTTGGCAATATCAAAGGGATTGAGTTTGAGACCAAAACTAACCAATTGAGAAATGACACCAATTGTGAAGCAATGATCCCAAAGACACCCCGAAATGAGAGTCAAAATATGTTTTAAAATTATTTTAAACATACAACATATTAACTCCACCATTGTTATACATATGGATCAATGAATGCATTCATGCCAATGTATTCCCCAAGATCCACGTTTTCATGAAAAATAAATTTGAATATATTTTCAAAATCATGAAACACACACAACCAGTGGGTATGCTAAAAATAAACATTTAAGCACAATACCCATGCAATATGCATATGTGTAAGGAACCTATACATTAGAGAACCAAACCCATGAGGAGTTTGATTTCCTAATGTAATCACATGAGGTGATCACATCCCCAACTAGAGAGTTGATGTATCTATCCCTCTCTTGCACACTACACTTAGTGGGAATCCATAAACTCAAGTATTTCCTAGACAATGGTTTTGCCTTAGCAAGACGGGTGGATGTGGCATGCTTAGGTGTAGAAACTATTTTCTTAGCATGCATAAAAATGAGGATTTTTTTCTTAACAAAAAATGAAGAATTTTCATTCTTCCTCATTACCTTATGATTTACATGCTTCTTGTTGGTGTTATCTTTATACAAGAAGGCATGGTGAATTTTCTTAGGTGTTCTGCAATATGTCTTGTATTTGCACCATAAGAGGAATTAGAGGTGGGTTTGGGTACCACATTTTGAATATACCCCAAACATCCTCTATGTTTTTCCGGATGTTGTTTTTCAAGCAAACCGTGGAGTGAATCCCTAGAATAAACAAATCTTTTGAGCTTGCGGGATTCCTCTTCGTATTTCAACGTAAGTTGTTGAATGCGAGTTTCTAAGCTAAGATTTTGAGCTACTAATTTATCATTGAAAATGCTCAATTCCTTAACTTGAGAGAGAAGTGTGTCTCTCTCACCAGTGTCACAAACATGCAAAGCATCATTATTTACACTAGTAGATTCTAAAGCATGCACCCTACTCATAGCATTCTTAAATTTTGCTTTTAATTTATCATATGAGTCGATGCACTTACTTGCCACGTTGGAGGCCACATTGAAGCGATACTCAAGCTCCTCATATGGTAACTTCTCCTCCTCCTCCTCTTCACCATCGCTTTCCTCCTCGCTAGAGCTTGACGAAGACTCTTCCCCATTAACCATGAAACACATTTCTTCGTTGGAGTTGAGCCACGCCTCTACCTCTTCATTGCTTGATCTTAAGGATATTGATGAATAATCATCAAAAGCCGCGAAGCACATGTGAGCTCGCTCTTTGTCATACTCTTCTTCATCACTTGACGTGTCCTCATCGGAATCATCATATGTGCCGACAAGCCCCTTCTTTTGGTTTTTGAATTTGGACTTGCCTTTCCAATGCTTCTTCCCTTTCCCTTTGTAAGTCTCTTTGTGAGGTTTTGGAAGGGCACTCGGTAGAAAGATGACATTTTCCTTTACAATTGAAACAAATAGAATTGTTAGACTTGGAGGCAAATTTTGACAAAGATTTACCTGCTTGCCCTTGAGTAATGCCTTGAATTGCTTGACAAGCTCGATGAAATCATCATTGCCAACATTATCTTCGCCATCATCTTCACTCGAAGCTTCTCGATGGAATTTCTTTCTCCACTCGATTGGCTCCTTCTCGGCATGGAATGCAACCCCATTTTGCTTCTCGGGCTTCGTTGGTTGAATATCTTTCTCTTGTTGAAGCTTTACTTCATATGCCATGAGATTCCAAATGCACTCCTCACCGATGTATTTGGACATGTCATTTGATTCCAAAAATCCGTTGGCCTTTGACTCCCATTGAGATGTAAGCGAGTCTAAGATCTTCTCCACTCGATCCTCTTGGGAAATCACCTTCCCAAGTCCTTCCAAAGCGTTCACGATATCCGTGAACCTTGAGAACATTTTTGAAATGCTTTCTCTTTCCTGCTTCTTAAACATTTCATATTTAGATCTAAACACAGTTTGTTTAGATTTCTTACCTTTGAAGCCCCTTCATGACATATCTCCAAAGTATGCCAAATTTCGGTGGCCGTTTTCCATATGGAGATGCGCTTGAACTCATTTACAGTGAGGGAACAATAGAATGCATTCATTGCCATCACATTGAATTTGATCGAGTCCTTCTCTGCCTTTGTCCTTGAAGTTGCAGGAGTAGAAGGCTTCTCAAATGGCAACTCCGTGATGTCCCATAGGTCTTGACCCTCCAAGTAGATCATCATCCCGATCTTCCAACTTGGGTAGTTGGTTCCGTTGAAGAGCGGGGATCGAACAGTAAAGTGACCTTCTTTATGAGACACGGATGTAGCGTTGAATGCTATCGTTGCAGTATGCTATAACCTCTCTCGGATACCAATTGTAAGGATCATATTACTCTTGCAATACTAATAACAACACACTAAGGGGTGAATAGTGTAATGGCACAAATTGCGTATTTAAAAATCAAACTTGCAAATGCGGAATTATAAATGCAAGATGAATTTAAACACCACAAGAATCCAAACGCAAACACAAGATGTTACCCTGGTTTCCCAAACTTGGATTCGTCCAGCCACACCAATATCCACTATAATTCTCACACAAAGAAGTGAATACAATCTCACACAGAGATACCTCACACAGATGATTTGGATTCTCACACAGAGAAATCCTTGCTTTCACACAGAAAGACTTTTGCTCTCACACAACGAGACTCAAACTATCACACTGAGAGAATTCAACCAACCCTCACACAGAAGGTTATACTCCCACACAGAGAGTAACTAGCTCTTTCACTGAAAGCTAGGGTTTCAATGAAATAACAAAGTAACAAATACTCTTACCTATGCCTTGAGATGAACTTAATCATAAATGAATGCACGACATGGAAGCGGATCTCCAAGTGATGAGATTTGCTAGAATTGCACTTGGATGATTTTCCGTGAGCTTGACCTCAATGCATGAAGGAGAGAATGAGCTCTAAGAGGGAAATGAGACATTTTGAGAGTGGCTTAATCATTCTCTAATGATTTTCAATTGCATCAAGAAGTTCTAATGAACTCAGCGCTCATATATATATATATATATATATATATATATATATATATATATATATATATATATATATATATATATATATATATATATATATATATATATATATATATATATATATATATATATATATATATAAAATATAAAAGAGGGATGTTATCAAGAGAATTTGGATAAGAGAATTTGGACATGAGAAATTGGATAAGAGAATTTGGATATCTATTATATAAAAGAGGGATGTTATCAAGAAAAATTGGACAAGATAATTTGGACATGAGAAATTGGATAAGAGAATTTGGATATTTATTATATAAAAGAGGGAAATTGGATCAGAGAAAATATAAGAGATGAGATTTTGAGGGATAAGAGAGGAGGTGGGGAATTTTGCACATAAAACCCCAGTTTTTGCATTTTTGCCACTGGACCCTCCCCACACACACACCCACACTTTTTATTCTCCACACCCCTTCGACCATTTTTTCCAGTCATTCGAAGATTTTGAATCTTATTCGACTAGGACAAAGCTTTGCCGTATGTGGCAAGTTTGACCTAGGTGGCAATGACAATTTTGAGGGGACTTAAATTTTAGGGGAAAACTTAAATTTGGGGAAAACTTGAAATTTGGTGGGAAAACATGAAAATTGGTGGAACTTGAAATTTGTTGGGGGAACTCAGCCATTAAATAAACCGTGCCCTATGGGCACGGGTAATGACTAGTATATATATATATATATATATATATATATATATATATATATATAGATAGATAGAATAATGGCTATCATACGCCATATGAGGCATTGCCTCATATTCCCTCTCACATAAAGCAACTAAGTACAACCAAGTACAAGCCCATGTGGGCTTGTACTTGGTTGCTTTATGTGAGATGGAATATGAGGCAATGCCTCATATGGCGTATGATACCCATTAATCACACACACACACACACACACACACACATATATGTATATACATATGTA
Organism: Scilla litardierei; assembly: GCA_030789695.1. Classification (NCBI taxonomy): domain Eukaryota; kingdom Viridiplantae; phylum Streptophyta; class Magnoliopsida; order Asparagales; family Asparagaceae; genus Scilla; species Scilla litardierei. The sequence continues at coordinate 122,337,624 of CM061139.1, read as the reverse complement.
CATCTATTATACATTTGACAGTGATTTTTGAATTCTAGGGCTGACTAGGACAAGCTGACTAGGACAAACAGGTTGATAGAAAGACGGCTCAGATTAAATCTTGAGGAACGAACGGTTAGGATGAGCTTTTTTGAAAATTTTGAGTGGAAAAATTTGTATTGGGGGGGGGACTCATCGGGAAAAACAATGTGCTTGCTGCTGTTGACTGACAGGCACACAGTTGTCAATCTGGGGAAAAATCGAGACGTCTCAAATCTCTCTCGCCCCCTCCCATCCCCCTCCCCTGTCGGCATCATTGTGTCGACTTTTTTATTAGGGCTCACTCGCTCGAAGCCTGGGTAAGCTCTCAGCCTCATCTTTGTTCTTCTTTATTCTATATTAGAAACATTTAATTCACTGTGTATAATTTCATAGCCTTTGGATTTCCAGGGGTTTGTTGATTTCTTTGAGAGCTCAACGAGAGGGGATGCCGATGGACGAGGGATGCCGATGGAGAGGGGATGCCGTTGCCGATGGACGAGAGGGGATGCCGAGTTAACAAGCAGACGACGAAGCAAGTGAAGCTGAAGGAGCCCAAGATCAGGCAGCTATGAATCGCATCCAATCAAATCTCCTCGAGTTCGAAGTCCCCATCAAGATTTGGGGTAAATTTTTTGGATCGCACGCTTGGAGTCTGGAAGTATTGGTGACAGCGGCTAAGCCTTCAAAATTTTGGATCGCTCGCTTGGAGTCTGGATTTCCATGTGTTTGTTCCATCAAGGAGCAACTCGATGCGAAGAACAGGCAGATTCTAAATAGTCATTTTGTGAGATACACAGTATTTAGAATTCATCTGATATCTAAATAGGTCGTTTAGAACAACAAAGTCATCTGATATCTCTTTTACGGCCTCCTTGTGCTTCTCAGGATGCATGAGCCCCATGTTCCTTTTGGAGCATTTTTCTCCTATTGCTTCTGCTTCTCCACGACCTTATTCTCATCAGGTTTTGCTGCAGTAGAAATTAAGCAATTTCACTTTTCTACTGCACTCTATAATCTAAATAAACTTCAAGGAAAGCCCCTTACATTTTTTGTTACTTTCAGATTCTTGACCGTTCCCTCACTTGGTCTTCTGATTATTGTACCCATGACAGTTATTGCCTCCTCTTTTACCATGTACAATGGATGCAAAGTTTTCAAAAAGTGATGAATAGGCATCACCAAGCAAAGTTTTTAATAAAGTTTGGTCATGTTCGGTCCAAGAACATGTATGACATGAGTCACCCCTTCTCTTTGGTAAAGAGGAGAAGTTGATGGAAGAGGAACAGAAATTGAACTCCCAGGGCTAAGAGTATCTGCCTTTTCCTTGGTTGCAACCTATAGATCTTTGCCCCCAGCTTTGAATATAGCTGCATTAATAAAATTAACAATATCAGATGACTAATAGCACAAGGGTCTATTAGTCATCTAGGGTCATCTGAAAAGGCAGATTCTATGTTACTTTGCTTCATCTGAAGTTTTACTGTATAATTGCCAGAATTTAATCAATCGCAATAGTTAAATAGAAAATTCTCCTTTATGGGCTTTAGAATTTACCAATCACTCACTTTATGCAATTCAGGAAAAAATTGCCGAATTACCTTATAATTCTTTGTCTTGGTCAGAGCTGACTTTTACTTTCAATTCCATATGTCCATTTTCTTGGTTAGAGCTGCCTGTTTTTTCTCAATGTATTTCAAACTGTAAATGATTGGGTGCATGGTGAAATTTATTTGGTTGGATGGAGGGAGAGTTACATACATACATTTATGTAAATTGCATATTTATAGTGGAGAACTCTTTAGAAATTAGTGGAGAATAAGTAAATTCATATTTACAGAGTTCTGTAAACTTTCAAGAATAAGTAACTGCATATTTACGTGAGAACTCTTTTATTTATAGTGGAGAATAATGCAAACTTTCAAGAACTCTGTAGAAATTTTTTACTATTCTTCAACTTAGCTATTTCTTAATATGATTACGCAGTTACAAGAACTTTAATTTCTACCTATATGAAGACAACATTAAATACATATATTTATTTAAGGAGTTAGTTATTCACCTATCTGTTTGTCAATTAGATCTTTGAACTTGGCCTCTTAGAGTAACATTGTTAATATGTTACGATATGCAATATGTATCATATGATGAGATATCACTCACGTCTGCAGCAAGGACATGCAGGCTTAGGAATTGGTTGATGGATTTTGGGCAATGTTGATTCCATCCTATATTCCAACATGACTTCTGGAGTTTTGCTTGCTATGAGGTGTTTTTGGGTCTAGGATTAGAAAGCATTGATTTTGATTGAATTTTAGTTGAGCTATTTGTTCAAGTTTTTGTAAATTTGTTCAGATCTTTCCCCTTTTTGACGATCAATTGTCATTCTCTAATGATAAAGTTGGATTCTTTGGTACCATTTTCACTCTATCTTAAAGACCAAAACTAGATCTCCAATGGACATCACGTGTTAACCTCTTAGATTTTTTATTGATTTCTCTCTTTTTTTTGCCAAGATGATAGTTTTGATTAATATTTTGGGATCATTCATTCGGAGGAAGGTTTTTGTCATATTGATTCAAAAATTAGCTGCAATATTTGTTGTGGAATGTTGCAAGCTTGGCATTATTAATTGTTGCTGGATTGGTGTCAGCTTGATGTTTATGATTGACCATTGATTTGTTATTAGGTATGATTTGGCGATCCTAGCAAATGGGAAGACAAAAGCTTGCTTCTAGATTATTAAATCCTTTCCTTGCCCATATGAAGACTACCGAGGATCAGATTGCAAAGGGACGAGAGTATGCAACTGATGCATTTTGGTTTACCAAGGATACTGTCGAAAGGTCAGTAATCCTCTTCATTTTATTTATAGCCATAATTGATTGTGTTCAAGGAATTGATATCTAAATACATTA